>JAGGAU010008274.1:0-97856 GCA_017657275.1 Termitomyces sp. T108
CCAGGTGAGTAGTTATTATAATATTGTTGGTATATACTCTAATATACTTTGGATCTCCCTCTGCCAGTTGTGTGACTAAGCCATAGCCTCTAGAGGTTGCCCTTACAAGGAGGGGCTGGTCCTGGGCTGAGTCAGATCAGTCCTACAGTGCTGTATGAGCATATTGTATAGAGCTTTAGGGCATGTTGGCAAAGTACCTGGGACTGTATGTGGTGCAGGTCCAATCAAGAGTAGCAGGTGTTGGGAACAGTGTACTACTTGGTCTGATGTCAAGTGTTGGTGGCAGGTGTCAGAAGTGATCACTGGAGTGATTGCTTGGCCTTGGTTGGCATGCACGGGGTTTGCCAGGCTGACTGATGCTGATGCTGAGCATGGCATTTGCTGGAAGCTGAGTGATAAGCTAGCTCAGAGTCAGGGCTCAGTAATCTGTGGGACAGTGATTGCTGAGTGATCTGTGAGATCAGAGTTAGGAGAGTGGCAACTCTGGGGCTGGGCTGGGTGTAGTGGGTAGGTGGGGTCATTGTGGTGGTTGGCAGAGCAATTGGTGGATTAGTGGTGTGTTCCAGAATGGAGTGTGCTCCAGAGATAGGTTGTGACACAGAGTTTCAAGTTAAAAAAGGTTATTAAGACAAGAAAATTCAATGATTCCTGTCTAGTGAATAAAAACTATTAGATGATCAACCACTTTAAGCCTTCCTGAAGCATGTCATATCAGGCCTTTTTGCTACTGCTAATACTTGTGTCACTATATTATAGATAATACTCAGGTTGACAAATAAATAACTGACTTGGTTCTATGTATGTATTGTAGACAATACTATGATGTATCCATCAGTTCCAACAGCTTGTAAATAGTAATAAGTAATGCACACCTCAGTCAATGGATAAATGACTGAGGGTGCTGCGGCTCTGTTTCCAATTTGTATGTCTGTTACTGTATATATAGTGTCTTAAGAAGATAGCTAAGCATGGTCAGGTGATTGTTGCATGATTATAAATAACAAATTGCAGTTTCTGCCCTGAAGAGCACATTAGCAGAAAAGTCCTGCAAAATTAACTTGTTTGCTGTAATGTAGTGGTGGGGAGGTACAACAACTATGCTTGGCACCAATAATACTAATGATAGTGAGCAAGACAATCCAGACAATGGTTCCTGTGTTGTTTGCACAATGCTTTTTTCTGTTGCAAACACCTCCAGTGTAACAGACTACACCGCTTGAGCTGTTAGCTCAAGTTACATTACTATTATTAATTAAATTATCTAATTACAATAATTGAATAATTTGTATCTATATATAATGGCACAACGGGGGGTAGGAACTTTAATGGAATACATACAGTCAATACAAAAGATAACATAGTGTGGTTTAGGTGTAGCCTTCTAATAAAAACTCCTATTTAGAAAAGCTTGTACTGGTCAAACATATTATTGTGAGTCACCAGACTAACCCTGAGCTAGGAGATCATTATATCAGTTTCTGTGGTAAAACTTTGTTTGGACTGCAAAATGGGATTTGCAAAAAGACATTGTACTGATGTCAAAGAAATAATAACAATATGAGTTATGGCCAACGTGGGGGTCGAACCCAAGACCTTCGCGTTATTAGCACGACGCTCTAACCAACTGAGCTAGTCGGCCTGTGATGTCATCGAGTTCCGGGCCCCTACAGACCGTCAACGATAAACAGACTCGAAGGACTGAGCTTTCTGATTAAGAGTTCGACGTTCTACGTTCAACTTTCAACTCAAAAGCTTATGCGTATGCCCTTCACGCAACCATTCCCTTTTCCTCACCATGATCATCCTGCTCATGCCGCTATGAGCCTCAAAATATCGTGTATGCCTCTGTGAGATTTTCTTTATTGACGCCTTGTGAACTGTAAACGAGTTATGTCAGCATCCCCATCCACGGCCACCGTCCGCTCGATCTCAACACTCCCAACCCCAACCCCAGAGAGACACCAAGAAGTTGAAGGGGAACACACCTTATAACATAATCGTTAGGATGATGCTTCAAACTCTCCTAAGGTCCTATACGCCTTCTTCACCTCCACCTCGCCCACACCACTTGACACACCCAATCATTCGTCTCGCTCCTTTTCGGCGCCGCCTCCACCTTCTACCCACGTCTGTGCCCTCCCTCGTGATTGGCGGTGTCGTCCACTTGAGGCGGAGGCAAAGTTGTACGCACGTGTGCAGCAGTTGAGTGCGGAGACAGCACAAGGGACGCGTCTGTGTCGACGAGGGCTCCTTTGTGCTGTTAAAACTGCGGGACGCAAGGAAATGGGTCAAGGAAATGGGTCAAGGAAATGGGTCAAGGAAATGTGAGCGTTTGCCCTTAGGAGCGTCCTGGCACGATTGGAGAGGAGCAGCGGCTCGGCGTCACCGGTGTGATGGTAGGAGGATACACGCGTCGAGAGCCTCGCTGTATTTCACAATGGCGCCGTCGTATTTCTTGAAGGACACGGCGCGTTGCCTTCTTCTTGAGCTGGTTGACGACCTTGGCACATATGTGTAGCCGTCAGGCGACTCATGGGCAGGATCGAGGCGCGGCGCGGAGTTTATGTGTTGAGTGTAGGTGGAAAGGGGGAGGTGTTGTGGTGGGGAGGAAGAATGCGAGGGCTATGTGTGATTTTCGGGCGTCTGGGGGAAGCCGCGTGGCATGGATGTGTGAGGCGGATTGTTAGAGAGAGTATTTATGGCGTTTGATGGGTATGTGGATGTAGGAGTGAATGTAGATTTTCCCTGTTTCAGTGCGAGGATTACAGATTGGCGATACAAGTCGAATGAATATCAATAAGTTCACAGTGTTTGGTGTGATGGATATCCAAGTGCAAGTAGGTATTCGCCGGAATACAAAGATCGAATGCAGGACTCCTAGCAGCGTGCACACACACAGGCTCCAAGGACGAGGCAGCGACAGATCGAGGTGACGAATCACAAATTCTCTGGGTGAAAAAAGGATACATCATCATCAAATCAAGTTGAATTTTCCGATTGACAATAATTTGTATGGCTAGGTTATGAAAACTTACTCCCATCAAAGTTAGATGGAGCAACCTAAGCTCAGTTTCCCCTTGTGGAAAATCTGAAGGAATGTTGACAGTAAAATTTTGACCAACGGCACCGGGGAGATGAAAATCTGGATTATATGGTCCACTATAGAGAATCGTGCCCATGCCATCCGAGAGACATTGATGCCAAGCGCACGACTTGAGACCAATGACTATCGCAACTTCAGTCGAGCTTGACGGTGAGATCTGGAGAGAGATCTCAATCAATGTTCTACTGGTTAAATTAAACTACTGACTGAACGAGCTATCTCAACAGTGATATTGGATCCTGTGGTGACAGATGTACCAGTGTGAGGGTAGGCTATGCCGACAGTCTGAGCTTTGGCGGTAAAAAACAGTACACCGAGCGCGGCGACAGCGAAAGGAAGATTCAACTTCATTTAATGAGTAAATAGTTTGGTCAGAGAAAGCTTCTGCAAGGATGCAACTTCTTCCTGCTCCTTTTATAAGACGAGACTTGCATATCTTCAAGTAGGTGAAGAGTAGGTACAAGGATAGGTACAAGGATACCGTGGCATAACATGAAGCCGACAAGTCCAAAGAAAACCGGACCGTGAGCAAACCGCCATTACATGATCAATCCTTTCCTTTCCAGGGATTGCTTTTCGACTCTTTGGCTCTTTCTTGGAAGAACGCTGATTCTCTCTCTTCATTGGTCTGGCGACTCCCACAGGTTTCACCTTTGGTTGGCTTATGACCAACACGGACAAAACCTTTAGGAAGAGAACAACCCCAATAGTTCGATATGCTTGCATGGTCTACTTCCTTGCGGCTCCACGTACCGGGTCAGGCAAGTGAGTATACTAGTATCCACTCACAAACCGGCACAATCAGGTATACCTCGGCCCTTACTGACCTTTCGGCGAGTCTTTTGCTTAACTTAGAAAGACTGTGACTGGAAACTCGAGGAATACTTCAAACGACACGGATTCTTCATAACCTTCTGTGCTCTGGTCTGACTTGACCCAAACTCAGTGGCCTTGGTTACTTGTGGCAGACTTCACCTCCGATACCAGAATATTACAGTGCTCTCGTGAAGGTCTTAGCTCGATATTCAGTATGAGGCACGTATCTTGGACATATTATAAAAAGGGCCAGTGGCTTTTGTGACTTCTTGTAGACACTCGGAACTCTTACATGCTCTCACATTAGAACAACTGTATTCTAAGCTACCATGTACACGAGAAAATCAATTTTACTGTCCAGACTGACACGACCATGCTCCACTACCTACTCCACCACGTACCTATCAACTCCTAGTTCGAACTACTACCTCCTACAAGACATACGAGTAGCATTAGAAGTCCTCAGTTCTTGTACAATGTTAATGCGACAAACGACGTCTTAAACTACGTTCAAAGTAATATTACGAGTTTCGAGGAACGGGAATAAAGCCGCCTGTGATCAAACATTTGTCTCAAAGCTATGTTTCCAGCCTGTCATGGAACTCACCCCGATCAAAGTCGTATGAACCACCCCAAGCTGAGCTTTTCCCTTAGGAGTAGTTGAAGGAATAGTGACAGTAAAATTCTGGTGAGGAGGTTTGTAAAACGGCGCTCCGTCATGGTATTCCGGATGATATCCTCCGTTATATAGAACAGTGCCCACGCCGTCTTCCACGGATCGGCATTGAGATGCAGGACAGGATATCAAACCAATGACTATCGCAACTTCAGTCGAACCTGTCAATGTGTTCTAGCGACAATAAATTTGAAAAAAGTTCCGTTGGTCAGTTAAAGCACTGACTGGACGGTCTACTTCGACAGTGATATTGGAACCTGGGGTGACAGATGCACCATCCTCGGGGTAGCCTATGTCGATACTCTGAGCTTTGGTGGTAGTAGATAGTACACAGAACGCGGCGACGAGGGAGAAACCAAACTTCATTTGAAGTATGAACGGGAGATTTGGGGTACTAAGAAGCTTTCTGCCGGGATGCAAACGCTTGCCCTTTTATAACGAGTTTCAATCCTCCAAGTGGAGAAAAAGTAGGAATCAAATTGATAGGCGAAAGGGCAGAAAGCACCGGCAATCAACACAAGGTTCAGTTATCATCGACGTTACATAAACAAACTTGTGCTCTAACTTCTCGAGCTCAATCAAGCTCGAACTTCACGTCCTGTAATATCCCATAATGTTCGACTTCATTGTCACATACTTTCCTGGAGGAATGTAGATTGCTTTTGTTCGGCAATTCTTACACACAAGTTGGGCATTATAGCAACCTCAAATTTGAAACCTGTACACTTTTTTGGACTGAGGTTGACAGAATGGAAGCCGTGAAGTGCATCAGCAGGCAATACAGCTCCACGTACAGCCTCAAGTAAATACGGTCTATCATGCCCGTCCACAAACTGAGATAAGAAAGTAATTCCGAAGCGCTTGTCGTTCTTATAAGTCTTTTCATTCGTACGCCAGCACACGCGAATCTACATTTCGGGAGATACTTCAGTGTCCAATTCGGTAGTTCAAAGGACAGCAAGTTCGTTATACATGGAATCAGATGCACCTGCCTTTGCAAATAGCAGTGCGACTCCACATCGGAGGAAAAGATCGTATCACTCGAGCCGATATGGGTTTGATCTGTTTCATTCCGGCCAGGGATGCAGAGATCTTCTCGTAAAATCTATTCCCCCTTCCCGGTGGTCACGGAGTAGATCTTTGAGAAACTGCTCTTCCATCTCAGCTGCCTTTATTGATTCTGTTTTAGGATGGAGGTCTTGTAAGTGACACTATCACGTGAACATGAGTTTCTTCTGTGCTCAAATCTGACTCCAACTGGGTTCCAACCTCTGTCTACTGGAGTTGACTCACCACAGAACAGGATAAGATCAATTCTTGACAGAGTCGCTGGAATAAGTGAGCACATAATGTTCCGTATGATTTCGCTGGCAGCCAGAAGCTTTGGGCAATTGGCAATGTGCTGAAAAACATATGTTAAATTCAAGACAGCAGAACGACATGACATCTCTAGTGCTTGGAACCTTGACTTATCAGTCTAGTAAGATACCTGAATTTGGGGTAGGGAGCAGTGTTAGAATTAGAAACGTATTTATTCGTGAACACTAAGAACAATGTTATTCCTCAGTCCCGTATAAGTGACTGAGAACTGTACCTAAGAACAATGTTATTCTACGATACAGTTAGTTGGCGGATATAATGAAATGTAGGTGTTGGCGACGTACCCTCAGTCCCGTATAAGTGACTGAGGGTTCTTACGACGACGAGTACGTATATATACATGTGCGCGGACAATGGAGTCATTGTCCGTTAATGTGTGATATGTGGCAATAATGGAGTGGCCACCAATGTGATATGTAGCGAGGGTTGAAAGGGTAATGACGTCGTAGTTGATGGTGTTGCTGCGACCTACTAACAAGCAGGGCCAGGCTATGTACAGAACGTCAGACTGAGTACACCATGGCGATCCACGTGATACCAAGTATGCCCATCAAGTGAAAGCGAGAAACACTGAGTTGTACTCTCCTCTATATGTCGCCAATTGCGATGGTCACAGTAAAGGTTTCATTTGGTTTTCCCGGTCCTTGTTGTACAGAGTCAGACTTGGCAGTGAAGAGAATAAAACCAAGTCTGGACTAGGGCGGAGGGTAAGGAAATGAGTTGGTTTTCGGGTAAGAGAAGGCCGATTGCAATTCAATGGACCCGTCCATACTGTTCTTTATGGTTACAACTCCATGCATGAACCTCCTGCGAGTAGTATAATGATGCGAAATGTACTAGTTGAGATCGATAATTTTGATTAGATCTTTATCTAGTCTGATCGGATCGGATCGGATCACTTTCCAAATCGCGAGTTCGTGGGGCTCACAGACACACGGCGCGCACACTTTAGAATTTGATAGTTATAATAGATTTTGATTTATTTCAAGTAAACTTAAAAGTCTCTCAAATTTGGTTTAAATACAATTATATTGGAAAACCAGGAAGACAAACTAGAGCTCCTAGGTCAAAGAATCCGCTCGCTGGGGATCCCGCACCGTGGCAATCAGTTTGCTTGCCTTCCCTCCCCTAACTCCTCTCCTTCTATAACGTTTCCTTCGTGCACGGACCACCGTTTGGTTGCGTGATTCGTCGTTTTGAGTGAGCCGTGCTTTGTTCACGGGTCTCACTTGGTTCCGCGCTATGTTCCGCGTTATTGGCATGTTTTGACCCTTCCTCCCTTCTTCCTGCTCTGCTTATTCCCGCGTTGCCTCTCCCTTTTAGATCCCGTCTCCTTCGTGCGTGCGGCGGTCGGTCGGCGGTGAGGAATGAGAGGAGAGAGCGCTCGTAGAGGTTTGTTTCTGGAGGAGCGGAGGCTGGCTCACGAAGGTTTGATTGATCTCGGATCATTGACCCACGATTCTAGATCTCGGATCAAGATCTTTGATCATCAATCACTGATCGTTGATTTAATCAAACGATCAGTGATCCCAAGTCAGCATTGCCGCATCGTTGGTTAACACCGATTTGATGCTTCCTCTTACTTCTTGCATCCCACTGGCATGCTTAGGGCATCGTTAAACGTGGCATTTGTTTTCTACGGTACTGGTAAGTCTGGCCTACAGGTTTTGACCTTCTTTTATACATGTCCGCTTACGGTTTTCAGCATTATGTATTATATATAGAGTTTTTGGAATGTTATTCTTTTTCCCCAGTTTGGTCTTGATCGAGACTCTGCCGTATCAATAACCAAGTAGTTTCACCGCAGGTATCTTCGCTACTCTCAATTCTCAGTCGTGCTAACTTGTGGTAGTGTTAGAGATGATATGTAGGAGTACACCCCTTCAAGAGCCACGAAAGGTCAAAAGTCATGATTATTCGTTCTCAAATCATCGAGGGCCTGAATTGTAAGTGGAATTTGAAAGACTCCATGTTAGTAGATCGAAACATCCTGGGTCATGGCGCACCAAGAGCAATCATTTATGGACCAAGCCGCTCCACTCCAGTTGACCCTCTACTAAATAATCGGGTCATCGCTGACATCAAACAACATGTTTGCAAATGTGGACACTGGATTAAAGTAGAAACAATC
The DNA here is from genome assembly GCA_017657275.1 of Termitomyces sp. T108. Taxonomy (NCBI): domain Eukaryota; kingdom Fungi; phylum Basidiomycota; class Agaricomycetes; order Agaricales; family Lyophyllaceae; genus Termitomyces; species Termitomyces sp. T108. The sequence goes on from JAGGAU010008274.1 coordinate 8,107, forward strand.
TGAGTCGGTTACAGCTGAACATGACCGGAAGTAACTGGCAGCCAGTTTTTCAGCAAGTACAATACTTGAAAATGCTTTACGCAACGGCTGACTTCCCGTTCCTGCAGGCCCAAGGGTAACCGAAGGGTTCGTAAGTCATTCACCCGTTCTAGGCGATTCAGTATCTGATCATTGGCATGCCGTATTTTAGACGGCATCCTTTGAAGCTTTTAAGGAAGATTGCACTGTTGAATGCTGCATTTGGTGATATGTTGAGGAGCACATCAAGCGCGCTTATATTTAAAGTAGTGTCAGTGATCTATGATACATCACAAGTAATTTATCAGATCAAACATAGTTGTACATACAAGGAATTACTGTTGAGGAAATTTACTCTTATGATGTCCCTCGATGCTGTCAAGTTCGCTTGAGTAAACGACATCACAAATGCTTCAAGCGAAACTTTGTACTTGTGCAAACTTTGTAAGCATCGACCGAGAAGGCTGGCAGGAGAAAACGGGCTTACGTGCCGACCACTGACAACATAGATCGGGGTCAGGCAAAGAATTCAAACATCTAGTTCATCTGCTTCAAGATTTTCTGTCGCGGCGAAACTCAGTAGAGTGGTACCGAGGCATAACTCCGAAGGCTCCCTTGCAATTTAGTATGACAAATCTTGTTGGATATGTTCTAACGCAGCAAGTACTTGGATTAGCATTTATCCACCTAATATTCAAACATTGACACTAGATCACATATGTCCATGTATGGATGATAATGAGATAAAATTTAGCTTACGCCACAACAATGGAGCACTCGTATGGAAGCATAGTCCATATACTATGAGTTGTCATCATTTATAGTTATATTCGTCCTCCAGGACACTGCTATAAAGTCTGCTTCATGGTTTGGTGTAGCAATCCAGCTCTTACACAATCTTCATCTTCACCGAGTTTTATAACAGGAGGTTAATACTCTTCAAAAGTGACGAGACCGCGTACCCCTAATCTTCACTTACAGACATTATGCGCATTTATACCCTCATTGTAGCGACAGTCCTATACGCTGCAGCCCACGTTGTTGTGGCACAAGGAAAGCTGTTGGAAAGTCGGACCCGTAGTATGCACTGGTGGACACATAGCCAGCGTGGACAAACTGTACGTCCTCCATATATCTTGCCAATGGAACTTGACAATCTAGCTCGGCTTGTAGCCACGAATTTGGCACTACGTACTGTAGGAATCATTGGAACCAAGACAGTGCGCATCAAGCTTCTGGCATTGCAACCGCAGCACACCAAGGCGGTCGTTTCAAAAATGTACAACTCTGTAGATTACAGTTTTATGCCCTTGCCCTGTGCAGGGGAATTGGAAAACACGGCGGAACTCGTGTCACTGGTAAACAGCGCCTTCTCGTTTCAGCTAGTAATTGCATAGTTGTTTAAAACCAGACACAGATCATAAGTAGGACAATTCCTCAGTGTTGTTATTACTTTGCGCATTGCCGACTCTTGAGCCGGTTGTTTACTTACTTGGTTGGTTCCCATGTGGTACTCATATGTTAGAATCTGAACCGAGATTACACAGACACAATCAGTATTTGAGCCACGGTACAGCAAGTATGTTGTTTGAAGTTGAATTGTAATGTAGCTCACCCGTAAAAGTGATTGAGGGTATTTGTTGGTTTGTAGGGTCTGAATATCTTGTTTTGTCTGTAATGTGACAAATTAGATTTATTGATTGTGACAGGTCAACAGGCACCCATGCACTGCTGGAAGTATTTCCATTGGAAAAAGTACAAAATAAACCTGTTATACCACTTCCATGTTATTTGTCTCCAAGAGATATATAAGCACTTTTCACTAAAATCTTTTCTCTCATTCTTTCCTCCATATTCTGTTCTCTCCTGCCCCTTTGATTCCCTTGTGTTTTCCTATCCTACCATCTGATGTAAGGGTCAAGTCCTGGGCCACATATGAGGTTCATGCAGGAATTTGCATGCCATAATGATGTCTAGTGTAATAATTGACTAGAACTAGAAATATAGACAACAAACTCAGAGTGCGTTAAGACACGTCTAAGGGGTAATATTCACCTAGAAATATAGACAACAAACTAGGTATGAATAAGTAACGCGTAGAACAAATGTGTAAGTAAGTGTGCTCACCTCAGAGTGCGTTAAGACACGTCTGAGGCGGGCAGTACGTAAATGACAAGAATATATGTAAATGAGTGGTATGTTCTCGGGCGCGTATGGACCAGGTCAGGGTCACGATAACAAGATTGGTAATGAGAACAATAAGGTGTAATCATAAAAGGAAAAAGGAAATATACCAGATCGGGATTGAGACCCGGCTTGTCAAGAAAAATAAGGGTTGTCGAAGGATATTCCAACATCTAGTGGGTTCAGGAGTTACTTTGCTACTATATGTGGTTGCCTCTTCCTCCTGGAATTCACTGGTCATTTATTATAGAGGCATCCATCCAATTTGTGTCCTCTGGACCCAGGGAGGCAGGACCCAATCATGCACAGGAATGCACGCCTACAGGCCAGAGCCCCTGCAAAGCCAAACTTCCTCAACTGGGTAACAAGAAGAAGAACAAAGGTCGAAAGCTATCTGGGTACCAAGAGTTTGCTCAAGTATCCAACAAAGAAAACAATGGGCAAGTGTGTTATGTTGAAGTTCGTATATTCCAAAATGGAGAAGAAGCTCCCATGTTTGAAGTTGACTGCTTCTCTGAAATAATATAGGGTCTCTCTACATAAACTGTATATCTTCTACATACTTCGAAGAGCAGGGACCAGAAACCTCCAGTATGACAGAAATCTTGTTGTAGCCTGCAGAGAATGACATTTCTCGTAGTGAAGAAAAGTTACTGATCTTATGGTGGGGCGCTCTAGAGCTCATCACGACAATTCAAAACCACCGGGATAATGTCTGTACGATGAGTAGCTATTGAAATATTGTCATCCGAGTTTTGGACCCATAATCGAGGTAGTATTATCACGTGTTGTTGGCCGCGCCAACTATTTGGAAAACAGCAGTAAAGAATTTGTCCGCACCCAATGGTATTGGTATCCTGAATTCGTATCTCCTCAGAGTTAAGACCATCTAAAGATTCAAGCTAAGTGGTTCACTACAAAGTATATAAGTCTCAATGTTTCAAAATGCGATCCAATGAGTAAATAAGAAGTTGTGTTAAAAAATACATGGTGTGATAGAACAAACTCATGAGTGGAACAGAAAGCAATAGGTGGCAGGGTGCAGTAGTAGTAATTAATGAATCGACCATGGTGCGGCGGACCAGGTAATAAGTAAGATGAGTACTGAAATAAGTAGTGTATATCTGCGTCTGTAAGGACATATTACTTTTGTCGATCTGGTCGTGGTAAGTTGAGAAAGGGAAAGGTTGCATAGCGGGGTACGTGGCGTGGTATGGTGGGTACGGATGGTGGATCAATTGAATTGTATGAGCGAATAGGATCGGGTATTGGTAGCGCGCCGGGGGCTGTCAGGGTTGGACATGTACAAAAGGGGGGTGAAGGGGGAGGCGGAGGTAGGGGGAGGTAGGGGAGAGGATTACGATCCTGGATCACTGGTCTACCACCTCAGTATTCCCTCGTAAATTGAATACATGACAGCGGCATTCGGCACGACACGCATGAGGTGGGCACTAAGACCACCGTATAATGACCGTGCACCTTCCTCGGCGAGGACGAGGCGTAGTGTTTGAACCAATCCGGTGTACTTGACCACACCGTTGACACTTGGCTGTCTCAACCGTGTTCGTAGAACCTTAGTATTACGTGTGAGTAGTAGTATCATTTGAATCGAACAAAGACATACCTCATGAGGATATGTTATAAGACTTGCCACGCATTTGGCTGTCCCCGCACTCCCGAGCATACCTAACCACTCCGCAATACCACCTTGACCCTCTGTGGCAGCAGTGACCCTTTTCAGCCGTTCATACAAAACCCACTGGATCGTTCCCTCTGTAACACCCAAGTAACTCGCACTCAATCCCTTATAAAAGCCTTTTATTCCTTCATGTTTCGTGATATCTTTTATGGTCTTCCAGCTGCTACCAAGCATTTTCTGGCCTGAGACGTTCTCGTGTTTGTTTGCACACAGCTGAAGGCGCGTCTTGACGACCCATATTGGGTTCGTCGCTGTACCAGTGACAATACCAGCAACAGCGGCGGCGGTAAGGTGCACATATGTGTTCTCCTTGCCGTCGTTGAAGTGGTTGGCAATGATGTGCTTTCCGTTACCATATGTGTAGAAGTTGATGGAACGGGCTGGGATAACGCCTACGAGAGTCGGGCCGAGGCCCTTGAACAGAGCTTTAGGGGACTCTTCGCGGTAAATGTCCCTATTTTTTAACAAGAGTTTAGCTTCTACAAGAGATTGATTGCGGTTGTAAGACATACCGTAGGATGTGTCCTGTCTCGACAAAATTGTAAAGCAGACCACCTTGCCGTGGTACACCGACCATAACACTCCCTCCATTTGTCACCATCCCAATTGATGCACTCTTTGCTTGAAAGAGGCTGGACTGAAGTCGCGTTTTTACCACGTCGAAAGGGCTCGTTACAATCGCACCGCACATTCCTCCCAACCTTTTCAAAGCGTTTCAGCATTTTTATCTTCTCACAATGAACTTCCAACGCAACGTACCCTCCAGCCACGAAGTGCTGCCATGACTTGGCAGGAAGAAATGACGTTCTAGCCGCGGATGTATCAGACATAGCTTCCCTGTCTAGGGTCTATAGAATTATAGGAGTAGTACGAGGCTGAAGAAGGAGCAAGAAAAATAAAAGACTAGGACCCTCGAGCAGCGATGGAGGAGTAACTGAGCGCTGTCGAAAGAGATAATGTCCGTCAAAATTCTCCTCCAATTTTTCGACGCATCACGTGCGCGTCCGACGCGTTGATTCGAAAGTCACTTTCCAACTTGCTGAGACCCTCATGTCCTCATAGCATAGCAGACTATTATTGTGCAGCCAAGAAGGGCGATAGTCACGTACTCGGCCCACACCAAAAAGGAAGCTTATCAGCTATATAACCAGGAAGAACGGCATAAAAGGGATAGCAAAAATGTTCATTCTTTCAATTTTGAAGGTATCCATCTAGCAACTTACGGGACCGTATGTGATTGGACTTAAAGGAAACCTTAGGATACAGTAGCCATTCATCCGTCGAACTTCGGGGTGCCCGCAGACCAGGCACTTACTGTTGAACTAAACAAGAAATACGCAAACCGTGTCCTACACGATGTTGGACTCTGTATCTGTGTATTCGATTTAAGTGAAGTTGGAGAAGGTAAGGTTCGTTACGGTGATGGTTTCCTCTGGTATAAGTGTAAGCATCATTCTTCTAGACCGTTGAACTAAATTCGAAAGCAATACTAGTGGTGTTTCGAATGGTCGTGTTTAGACCATTCACCTCGGAAGTTATTGTTGCCAAAGTCAAATCTTCCGATGAGGATGGCATTAGATGTACGTTTCTTATACGATGCCTTTGTTTGCTAAACAATCGACTCTATCTAGTAACTGTAGGATTCTTCGACGATATATACGTCCCAGCATCCTACCTCCCCCAACCAACAGCATTGTATGTTCTCCTTTCCTCTTGATCTTCACCACCAATACTTTTGTGCCTTCGACAGCGATCCAAACGAACGCGCTCATTTCTGGCTACCCGACTCCGAACTCACCTCAGTACACGATATGCTTGACACCCCCGTCGCTGAGCGAATGTACATAGACCAGGGCGAGGCAGTGCGCGTGCGCGTGGAGGCGGACGATTTCTACGATGACGAGCCTGGGCCGCCGAAAATGGCGGAGGGCGTCCAGATCAAGAGCGAGGCAAAAAGAGCGCCGTATAATATTATCGTATGTTTTTGTGCCTTATCTTTCCTCGTTCCACGTCTTGATTCGTTTGTAGTGTTCAATTGCGGAGCAGGGCCTTGGCCCCGTGACGTGGTGGAACGGTGCGCAGGATGGTGGTGAACATATGGAGGAAGGATGATTGATAAAGTTGATCTTCTCTCCAGACCTCAAAATCCAATAGACCGGGACAAAATGTAAACATGATGTATACTATCTATTTAATTGGAAGCTTTGTTTCTGTCGACAAACATTCATCCAAGCTTTCACGATCGGCGGGTCCGGACATGAATGCATGGTCACCGGTCCTGAACAATCCTGCGTCACTTGTATAGCATCGACGCGATACCTATTTATTGTTTTTCTGGCACGCAGTGCAGTCTCTTCTTGGCTCAGGGACGGTATATGCCAAGCTCGAGATCAGCTGTCCTCTGTAGTGCATCTGTGCACCAGTGAGCCGACTACCCTAACCGCCCCGTCAAATCATTGTAAACTGCAACTGCAGGGATTTCACTCGTCCATTGAGTCTGTGTCAATGTCGTTCAAAACTCAGAACCACATTCTACGGTATGCTTACCTTTCCAGGTACATAACTTTCAAGGTTCACTATGATTGTTGCCCTCTGCAGGTTTAGCACTGGCTTTTGGAGTCTGTCAGACCATCTTTACGATCATGGATGCACTACTCCACCCCAATGGGCCTTATATGCGTTAGTCTACTCACTCTGAACTCTTTCAATCTCTTATGATACTTGGTCACAGAGGTATTTGAATGCATTGCAGCGAGCTGGACAGTGTTGACGTGGGTATGGGTTAGTGCGTTGTACGTCTTCTCCAACATCCTAATACTCATCGAGGCTGGCCTACTAATGACATCTTATAAATTTCTATGCTCGATCCCATGGCAGGCTAGCATTCAACAACCGACCATTGTCTTCTCATGCCCTCGCGCGAAGTTCTATTCATTTCATATCCTTCATCGTCTTTGCCGTTGGCTGGTTGGGTCAGTTTTACTTCAAGTTTGTGCCATTTATTATGTCTATATTCATTCATCTCAGCTCTTTTCATCATGTTGGGATCGCAACTTCCATCTCAATGCGATTTTGACACCTACTCGTGTCCATTGGGATCCACTTCATTAGGCTGTGCCATCTTACTCTTCATATTTTGTGAGTTGTTGTTGGACACATATTTAGCACCATATGATAGATACAACCTCAGGTTTTGGCGCTGCGTCGGTTATATTCCTTTCTGCACGCAAAACGGACGCAGGACTAGCTGCCAATGTGGCTCATACCGGCATGAAGCTCGTTTCTCATCCAGCTTAACTTCCCATCGCTGCCGTAGCTAGTCTTGCAGGACTTAGCTGGGACATAAGCGAGTCTGTCCAGATACTTGAAACTTTCTCGAAGTTCAGTTCGCAAAAGTACTTCGCATCATGCCTGGCTAGATCGTGATTCACTCAGGACTTGTTACCATCGCGACGTCCTGACAGAATTATTCCTAATGTAGTAGACCCAATTCACACAGTCTAAGCACTGATCCGTCAAACATGAACTACTAAATGCGCTCGGAATCCTGTGAGATTGCTTTCTCCTTCGGTCCAAAAGAATGCAGCCTCATTGATGTCAGCCAAGGTCCAGGAAGTCCACATCGTTTATCTCTGTCTGAGACTCAGGGCAACCTCCAATATCCGAATTGTGCCTCTGATACAAGCTAACTATACATACATAACTGATAAATCAAATACGTAGTCAGAATATGCGGCTGCAAATGCAGGGTGCTGGGTCTACATCAGTGCCACGGTCTACGCCCTGCGTGACCTAATACAAGAAAAAAATAGAATGAGTGTAAGAACAAAGCGCTCAATGAACTGGCGCAATCAGGACGATTTATCATTGATGTTGGTGGCAGAGGGGCATCTGGACGAACCAGCGGCAGACTGTATGAGGTTTGATGGTGATTCAGAGATAGAAGACAATGCGACATACAATTCCCGAATCAGGATCCCCCTTCTCTTCATCATGAAGTTCATGTCCCTGATCCGAGTCAGTTGCAAACTCTTTCGTTGTGTTGATTTTGATAGAAATGTTGGTCGGGCGCTGGAGGGACCGAGCATGAGATGTCGTTAGAGGTTTGCCACGCCCACGCCAGAACAGTATGAATATTTTCACCCTAGAAAAGATTGTGCCGTTTTTCGGCAAGTCCCGTAAAGGTAGGGAGACATTTTCGCTGGTACTGTGAATCCCGTCGGCGGAGCCACGAATCATCTTACGAGCATTGAGCGTGGCGAGAAGAGAATTTGAATAGACTTGAGCGACATGAACAATATCAGAAGTTCTATCGCTGACGGAGAAGACGAAGACCACCCACGCCGGCCGATGCAGAAGTAGAAGGCGATGTACAAGAAGGTGTTGCTTGCAACGACGATCTTCATAACAATTGTCAATCAGTCTTTCCATACAGAATAGCGAATTATGCAGAGACTTACGGAAATCAAAGAAGCAACGGCGCACAGACTTACGGATGGTCAACGCGAGGATGAATAAGAGAAGTATTGAATCGGCTACCTCGTCAGGAAGCCGGTGTTGACAGCGAACAGAATCTATGTGTTGTTGAGCGAATATCCATATTCCCTCGGAGATGTGATCTTACCAATTTATTTATCATCGTGTCCGATCTGTCTGATTATGAGCGAAGAGAATGTTTTCCCTAGGAAGAACGCACCGGTGGAAACCCGTTCGTGATCTATGGAGTAGGGTACACAAGATCAATGCGATAAGGACATCCCCTGCCGCTGCTAGACCATTAACAGAGATTGAGAGATACTGTATAAAAGTGAAGACAGATATCCTAGTGGATGGATAGAGAGATGGACGTGCCTTGAGCTGCTGCAGTTCGATAAAGGTTTTGAATTGAAGACTGAAAAGAATGAATGACTTGGGTGTGAACTGAAAACGAAGCGGGGGCACATACGACAAGGTACCGAAGGCTGATCGATACACGTTTCAGTGAGACCTACTCGTCTACGAAGCGTAATGCAACGACGCACCAACAACACAACCTTTTTAGGGGAGAAACTGTTAGAACGGGGGTGAAAGCCTAAGTTTGCAAATTTTCGAATCTCACCGAATTCGGCTGCGACCAGAAGAATCTAAGAAAGCCAAACGTTCAATCACGGCGACAGACTCGAGATTTGTATGACGCACGACAACAGTAGTCAACCATACGCTTTTGTTGCTTACTGGAATCGCAATGAGCGAAGACATAGACTGGTTCTTGGACTGGAAACTTACACCGCCATATTCTGAGTGTCAGGAAGCTAAAACGAGCCACAGTGAACAAGGATTGACGAGGGAAAAAATTGGCAAGCACACCCTTGGACAAGCAACGCCGTCAATCCCTACAACGGTCTGAGTCAGCGAGCGCAAGAGAAAATGGTCGGCGTGACTCGCATTGAATAAAACCTCAACCTTGATGGAGTGTTGTCTAGTTAGTAGCTATAAAATAGTTCAAATCGACATGAAAGACATACAAGCATACTCCTAAAATCGTTCAAAGATCATTGTCAGGACAGGTGCTGCAAAGCGACGCTCACCAGACGAGGTTGGCAAGAAACGGAGGGTTATTGTAGTTTTTGACTAAGTAGATGTAGACTACAAACAACGTCATAATCAGAAATCACAGATGAACGAGAGTGTACAATAAATACCTGTGTGAGATATCAATATCTGGTGGATAGAGTCGAATAGCATGACGGCGGCGACCTTGACACAATTTCATCGCCAAATCAGTAAACCAAAACAATCTGAACCTTACCAGCGTCTTAGTCGGCCAAGTATCCTTTTGATGAGTAAAATAATACCAGGCCTGTACACATGAAACTATGGGGAGTTGTGTTGATGAGCAAGACCAGAATCACTGGGGGCCTTACCTCCGTGCAATCTGCGGGACAATGCGTCAAGGATATGTCAAAGTATCCCAGTGTAATATGAGGACTTACGCTGCAGCGACAACAACGCCAACATAAGCGGCCCCCAGGCTGAAAGAATCTATCATCAACAAAAAAAAACACGGAGAAAGAAAAGCCCACGAACGTATTATCCAGGACGAGCGATGAAGCAGTCATTGCCAGTTACTCGAAAGATAGGAAGAAAGTGGGCGCAATTTTCAAGGTCGACAGTGTGTCAATTATAAGCGCGCCTTCGGATGACGACAAGATCTTACAGGCACGAGTAATCTGTAGCATGCGGAGATAAAGATAGCAAGAAGAAGTTTCCACATTAGCCTAGAGGCAAGGAAGTCGGCCAGTGGAAGCTGCGGCGATCCACATTCGTAAGCTAATATCGAAGTTGTAGTATGGTTCCAACTTCTCTTGAACAGTAGACGCTCAACCACACAATCTACTAACAATAAATTTGAGGCCTAAGAGCCCAAATCGCTTCAAGTTTTCTTCAATAATACACTGTAGTCTTGATTTCTTCGAGATTTTAGCATTCGTTTGAAATGTCAACACATTTGGTGCTCAAAGAGGCTTCGTGGCTTCGTGGCTTCGCTGTCAACGCGCGCCTACCAAAATCATGGAAGTGGATAAACTACGTGAAATGCGGGATTTAGGCTTTCACTCCCACTGTAGGTCCATCTGGAAGACCACAACGTAGTTTATGTATCGAGCGAAAAAGAAGAGGAGGCGTGTGAATTTCCTTCCTCAACCCATTGTGGTCCCCACGTGGACGTGGCTTGACGATACTCGACTTTCCAGTCTTTCCATCAGTCAAGTATCACTGGAGCTTCAATCTGATTCTAAATCATGTGTGAGACGAAGACATCCCTTTCTCAAAGCTTAAGCAGAGGCTGCTGCCTTTTTCAGATGCGCCGTATTCCGAGCGAGCTCGGGTCGAAGTCTAAGACGGGTTCGTGTTACAGCAACGGTTTGGTTACGAAACGGCCGTTCCGCATGTAGCTTGTCTTGAACCCTTACTTACAGAGTGGCCGGAATGGGGTGGTAGACCCTTTCATTCAACGTTGAGATCGGGACCGACGGGATTTGTGCATCCACGTTGCTACGTGCTGTGTGGCGTATGGTATCTGCCACACTTCTATTCATATGAGATCGGGTTTTCAGGTATCGCATGGTATGTTCCAAACGCGAAAAAAGAATTGCGCAATGGTCCCTAGCGCAAAACGTGTCCCGCTTCTCCCCTGCAGCCGCCACTCAATCTGCAGCGAGCATATTTGACAACCTTCTCCATTCGCACAAACCTGACTGGGCAAAACTTTCTGACGTGTCAACAAGTACGGACGATTGATATCATATTGCCTACTAAATTTCGCATACTCGTTTCATCTGATGCTCGAGCAGCCTTGAAAGCTGACTTGCAGTCAGTCACTCAAGTTGGAGTGACTCGTTCCATAGAGTAGTTTGGGATTCGAAGAGCTTACAAACTTTTCGAAATTGCAGTATCTGGATGTAGAGAGTAGAGATCTTAACGATTTTAACACGCCTTGGACGATGCTTGTTGATACTATTAGTGCTAAATGAATCTGATCTGAATTATACAAGGTCATGTGCGCTTTGACTTGCACCCACATGACAATCTTATCTTATCCCATCCCTGATGTAGCTGGTAATTTGGTGCTATAAAAGGTTCGTTCTCTGCAATGACGGGGAAACTATCTCCTCTGGTTCCTAGTCCCCATGGAAAACGTAAGCTACCAAGATCTATTCAAAGAGACGCCTCCCAAGCTCGGACACGAGGTTCTCAAGTACTACGCGTTCGATCCCGAGTACATTAACCTCAATAACGGTGAAGTCCCCTGGAAATTCGCTTCATTCTCATGTCCTTATCTTCAGTTGACGTTAGGCTCATATGGCTCGACTCCCAAACCCGTTTTGGATGCTGTGAACAAGCTTACTCTGCAAATCGAGGCAAACCCGGATCTTTTCCACCGCCTCGACTTCCAACCTCTCTTGATGGATGTACGCCGTCGTATCGCACAACTCATCGGAGCGGACGTCGACGAGGTTGTTCTCGTTGCAAACGCCTCTATGGGGGTCAACACTGTTTTGCGTAATTTTGAATGGGAGATTGGTGATACTATCGTTGGGTGTGAGTACTTTTTCTTCCCCTTCTGCTCGTTTGGTGCGATTTCCGCATCTTAGGTAGTACCACGTATGGGTCTATCGATAAGACAATTCGTTACCTTGGTGACATTAGGCCTTACCCCACCGTCAAGCAGTTCATTCTGCAGTTCCCGACCACACACAAGGACATTATTACCAATTTCAAAGAGTTTGTCTCCGCCAACCCGACTGTCGAGGGCAAGAAAACCGTTGTTGTTATTGATAGCATTGTTTCTAACCCTGGTGCCAAACTACCTTGGCAAGAACTTGTCAAGATCTGCAAGGAAGCGGGTTTTTATTCTGTAATTGACGCCGCACATTCAATTGGCCAAGAGACCGACATTAACCTGAGCGAAGCTCAGCCAGACTTCTGGATCTCTGTACGCGGCTTCAAATGTGGTTTATACCTTTGATTCGTTCTAACAAGCTCCTCGAAACCAGAACTGCCACAAGTGGCTGTCTGCCAAACGTTCGGTTGCCGTGCTTTACGTCCCCAGGCGGTACGTCTAGCTTCGCTTTCATAATCAGCACGGACTGTGACGCACGCGAATATAGAAATCAACATCTAATAAAATCGTCTATTCCTACGTCTCACTCATACATCTCGGCAGCGGACAAGGATGTCGATTTCACTCTCCAGTGGCAATGTAAAGTCCTTCTATCGATTCGTCTGTTTCCCACCCTACCACGACTACGTAGGGAACGGAACCATTGATTATGCTCCCTTCATAAGTGTCGCACCTGGTAAGTGCACCTTTCAAGTATTGTCTCCAGGTGGATGAAAGGTGGTAGCATTGGACTTTAGGAATTGGCTTGGTGGCGAACACAAGATCAACGAGTACTGTCACGATCTCGCATTAAAAGGTGGACAGCGCCTTGCGGAGATCTTGGGGACTCGAGTCATGGATCCTGAGGGTGACCTCACACTCAACATGGTATTACTTCCTGTGAATTCAAAGATGGTCGATGATTGAAAACTTTCGACAAGGTCAATGTCGAACTGCCGTTGCCTAGAAGTTTGAAACCGACAGAAGAGATAGACTTGAGATTCAAAGAGAAGCTCTTGCGCAAGTTTAAGGTGTATTCCGCACATTTCTATCATAATGGCTGCTGGTGGACTCGATGCAGTGTTCAGGTCTGGAATGAGGTAGAGTATTTTCCATCCGATTGCTATCATGCGTACTCAACTCTGTCTATCCAAGTTGAAGGACTTTGAGAAACTTGGGAAAGTGTGGTTGAGGGTTTGTGCGGAGACGTTGGAAGAACTTGAATTAAAAGCTTAGCTTTTGTAAAGAACTTTGTGGAGAATGGCACCCTGTTTCCGTGGTTTTTATCTTTCTAGAAGACATACTAGCATTGTGCATACTAAACGTATGTCTTCGTTACAAATGACGAGATGTGGCGCAAGACGTCTGAGAATACGCAATAGATGCTGTTGGCGTGGTGTGGGAACACAAGAAGTCGCTTATAAGTCTGACTCCGCTCCAACACCTTACTTTCTCACCGCCATGTCGAATACTCTCCCCGACCTCCCCTACGCTTACGATGCTCTCGAGCCCTTCATCTCTCGTCAGATCATGGAGCTTCATCACAAAAAGCACCATCAGACCTACGTTAATGCCCTGAACGCCGCTGAGGCTGCCTATGCCAAAGCTGCGACTCCCAAGGAACGCATCGCTCTTCAGGCTGCTCTCAAATTCAACGGAGGAGGTATGCATCGCGTATTCAGATTTGTAGCAATCGATTTGACATGCTCATCGATTAGGGCATATCAATCACTCGCTCTTTTGGAAAAATATGGCTCCTGCTGCCTCAGAGAAGAAGGGTAACGGTGGTGTTCTGAAGGACGGACCGCTCAAGACTGCCATTGAAAGCAGCTTTGGAAGCTTTGACAACTTCAAGAAAGAGTTCAACACCATAACCGCTGCGATCCAGGGATCCGGTTGGGGATGGCTTGTGCGTTAACGATACTCTCAGATCTTGTTGATCGATTAATGTTTCGCTTTGATCAGGGTCTTAATCCCTCCACCAAGCGTCTAGAGATCGTTACCACCGCTAATCAGGATCCTCTTCTCACCCATGTTCCCATCATCGGCGTCGATGTCTGGGAGCATGCTTTCTATTTGCAGTACCTCAATGTCAAGGCTGATGTAAGTCTTTAATAGTTGTTTGATTGCCATATCGGTTGAGCCGGTCTGCAGTACCTCAATGCCATTTGGTCCGTGATCAACTTCGAAGAAGCTGAGAAGCGTTTCCTTGAGGGCAACGGCGCTTCCAAGCTTTGAATTGTGAGATGAATGAAATCGTTGTATTTGTATCTCGACAAACTTGCATCAAAATCTCTTCTAAGACTTTCAACTTGTTCCATTGTGTAGTTGATAGGACTCATATACTCTTTCAATGACACTTGTTTTCAGAGAAGGTTTGGTTTGAACGTCGTACCAAGTTTCCAAATTCTTGAAAATCTGCGCGCTTAATCTTATCTTTCTGTCTACCACAATACAGTCATGACATATCTTACAGGTCAGGAATGTATCGGCATAAAGCATTGCGATCAGCTGCGCCAACCTCTTCGTAGTATCTTATTCATGGCCTGAACGCAAGGGCATGAGATATATATATATGGTCGCATTTGTCTTTCATCAACGTTTCCGGCTTCCTCCTAAGGCACAGGGGTGCAATTTACCAGATAGGCCACTCGACGAGTTTGAACAAGCGAGAAACTCTGTCTAAGGCATTTCTCAATGTTCAATCTGGCAGTAAGGAGGGTCGTACGTCATTTTGTTGTACTACCATCAATTTTGGATGTCATCAAAGATTTTTGAATCTAGCAACTTTAAGTACCATTGGTCTTGGGACCGACTCTTGGCCTGGGTAGCGACCAATTACACATCATATGACATCATTCACACTTCGTTGACAAGCAACATCCCTAGTTATCTTCCAGTCTTTCACGAAGAAGCCGTCGCTGTGTTCTGTGTCAAAATATCAGTCAATGTTTACGATAGGTAGATTCATTTCTTCGGGCCTCTTGTGTTCTTGCGATGTCGAACATCAGGTTTATTGCAAGTATACAAAGGCACTCCGACAATAATGTCTCCGTGATTTGAAGCGAGTCTGTCATCTGTACATGGATGAAGCAACTGGCGAGGGAACTTTAGCAGATATCCGACGCGCACGACAGGCTTTGACACACCTGCTCTTTGACCTTGCAATACGACGCAGACAATGTTAAGAAGCTTTGAGACGAGGTCGGACCGACTATCTACCGGCAAGGCTGGATTCACATTGTCTGAAGTTGGTACGTAGCTTCGTCAAGGAAAGCCAGAGGCTTGATTACGCTATCATACTGAGTGCGCCTTGCGTCCATACATTCGTATCTCCTCCTTCATCTTATGGAAGGATTAACCTCATCAAAAGCCTATCTTGGGACTCCAAGGCGTCCGCAGCACTCTACGTTGTCCATCTCGACGGCATCTTCCGTCCTTTCGGTTTTGTCTCGAAATGAGGGTGGAAGATCCGAAAGTTCGATCGCGGGGTTGCAAGCGTGTTGGCCAGTACTGCACTGCAAATAAACTGAGATCATTGTTAGCATACGTTGCGATGTGTAGTTTGAGGAAGGTCATGGCCGTCCGGAGAAAAAGTAGTATATATGACAACATGTGTGCCGTAATCCACAAGATGGATCAGTTACGACCAGCACTCGTATTCTGAAATACATCGAAAGAAAACAAGTATGTTCGTAATCTGTTAATAAAACGGACCTCATGGATCAATCAAAGTAGTGTGGTATGAGGAAATAATGGAAGTATTTGAAACAATCTGAGATTAATTTAGCGAGATAAAGATGTCGTGGAGAGTGAAAGGATGCGGACTGAGGGGAAGAACAGACTGGCCCACGCAACACGATCTCACGAAAGGTACCGAATCTTCCCCAATCTATGCAAGAATAAATTCATTGAATCAATTTGTCACGAGCGGTGTGATTGTGTAGACATTAGGGAAGAGAAGACAAATATCGGAGAGGAATGGTGGAATTACGGGCAAAGAGGAAGGTGAAACTACAAAGTGAAAAAGAAGAAGAAAAGAGTAACAAAATTACGTATGGCCAACGTGGGGATCGAACCCAAGACCTTCGCGTTATTAGCACGACGCTCTAACCAACTGAGCTAGTCGGCCCTATTTACCTTCCTAAATCTTGACGTCATGTGTCCTATTCCCCTCTTTGCTTCCGATTGGTTGATGGTTTCTTTTGGCCCTTTCCTCTGGTCACCATGTTCTTCATCGTGAGTAGCCTTTCTGTCTCCCTCCGTCGTATTGCCATTCACAATAAAAATTAACTCATATATCTTTCAAGAAAGAGCTAACACATACAATCCTCCTCCACCCTTCTTACTTCGGCCCACGCATGCTCAGTTTCCTCGAGTCAAAACTGTACAGCGATGTCGAAGGAACATGTTTAGGTCAATTTGGGTACATCATCGCCGTGGTCTCGATTCTTGATATTGGGAAGGGGGTGGTGCTCGGTGGGAGTGGACAGGCAGAGTTCGTTACGCGATATCGAGCGATTGTGTATAAGCCATTTAAGGGCGAGGTGGTGGACGGTGTGGTGAATAATGTGAACAAGGTGAGTGTTTCGTGATGAATTTGTGCCTGCATCCCTGGGATGCATAATCGGGATAAAAGGCTCATGCGGCATGGGGTAGATGGGCTTTTTTGCGGACGTTGGACCGTTGACAGTGTTTGTATCGCATCAGGTAACCGAACTCTTTGTGTAAACTGACGTGGCTTATGGTCTGGATTTTCTCATTTCTAGCTGATACATCCGGACATGAAATTCGACTCGAACTCAAATCCACCATCATTCGCTTCTGATGATCAGGTACGTATCTATTCTGGAACTTTATTCCCTACCTCGCCTTCGTGGCATCCTCTTATTCCCGCATTTTCCTGATCTGCTGTGTGAACACTTGATATCCTCAGATAATCGAGAAAAACACCCGGATACGACTAAAGATAGTAGGAACGCGTGTTGATGCGACGGAAATCGTACGTTGTGCTCCCCAGTCTTTTATGCACCATGCATTGACCTATGTCCGTCAGTTCGCAATCGGCACGATAAAAGAAGACCATCTAGGGGTTATAGACTAAATCTGTTATTCTTTCGTCTAGCTTTTTGTTTGTATCTTGTATTCTTTTTGTATCACGATTTGATGCCGCATTAGCAGCATTGAAGGGCTTTGCCCACCATCCAAGCTTTGAAGCGTATCAACTTCGTCCCTGAAGGTCTTACAACAAAGTTGCTGAGGAATGAAAGCTTTGAGGGGCATTAGATGAAGGTACATTAGGCATTTCAACTGTGATTATGACACCTAACCAATGTTACAATTACTCGGGGTATCAGCTTGTACAGAATCACATACTCAGAATAGTTGAGCAGAGTCTGACTGAAAGATGCAATGCCCAAGAGCTGCTCTGCAAAGATAATCTATGCATGCCACATGATCAAGGCATTCTTGATGACTGGCTAGGTGATCATGGCAGCTACATCTCAGTGAATTTGAGGATGGAAAACTCACAGTATTCATCCAAATCAGCCCGGAGCTATGTTCTATTTTGCAAGCAGAGCAGAGGAATTATCAATTCGTTCGATTTGTTGAGAAAGAGATGTGTTGGTGGTCTTATTAAGGAACATCATACCTACTCTTTGAATAGTTTACCACTCTGGGGGCCATAATAAGCCTAAGCAGCCAGCACTAGTAAGAGACGGACAGAAGATGAAGATAATGTTGTCTTGGGTTTGAATATATACCTGTCATTCGTAGATGTTCATCCCCATCAACATACAGTGCGCGGCGCGGTGGCACGACGATAACTATACCTGCTTCAAAACCAGTATGATCACATTCCTGTGATACAATCTTCCGACAATCACATTCACAGGGATAAGCTGTATCTTTTGACGGTCTATATCGAAACTTTGGATTACGTTGTGCTGTCTAAACTTTTACCAGCATCCGTCTCATGTGTAGTCCAAAATATCCTTGTACATCATGAGAGGTGTTACACGGCTCGTCACCTGCTTTTTCCAAAGGAAGGTTGTAGATAGACAATGTCAATTTGAAGCAGACTCAGAGGATCTAAGCCAACGAACGTGTAGAATGATGCAAGGAATCAACGCTCAACGTTCGCTTCGGAAGCGAAGAGCGACCGCGAATAGAGGCGTGAAGGGTAGTACACCATCTAGAGACTGCCAGCAGGAAATGTGAACGAGTGATCATGCATTTACCAAAAAAAGCACAGCCACTGCAAATATCTGCCCGTCTTGACTCTTTCCGTCAATAGATCATGAGGAGACAGTGCCGTTGCATCTCTGCATTGATAATCCTAAAGACATGCAGCTTAAATGTCAATTAGGACTACGCCGAGAGATCTCATGATGTCGGTGGAGGCTCCCATGATCGATTAACTTGACATCATACTTGATACCAGCCTTATTCTGTCAAGTTTTGTCTTTTCTTATTACCGCCATCATGTCCTCCACGCCCGTTTTCAAGATTGCGCCGACGACGCAACAGTACGACTGGGGCAAAACAGGAAGCACAGCCAAAGTTGCCCAGTTCGCTACTACCTCCAAGCTCCCCGGATTCACGGTCGACGAATCGGCGCCTTATGCAGAGGTACGTCTTTCTTTTTAATTATTAATGATTTATGCGAAGCTAAGCTGTTGTTTGTAGCTTTGGATGGGAACTCATGTCAAGTCTCCTTCTCGTATATATAATACAGGCGAAGTCCTCTCGGAACATCTAGCTAAGCATCCAGAACTCATTGGGCCTTCTGTTTGTGAGAAATTTGATACGTCGAATGGGAACCTGCCATTCCTCTTCAAGGTTCTCTCTATTGAGAAGGCACTTAGTGTTCAAAGCCATCCAGACAAGGTGACAGCTGAGAAACTCCATGCTGCACAGCCAGATATCTATAAAGGTAATGGCTATCTCCTCACGACTACTCATCAGGACCCGTAAACTTATGCCCATCACCACCTCCAGACCCCAATCACAAGCCAGAAATGACGCTCGCACTCACCCCCTTTCGCGCGATGTGTGGCTTCCGTCCCCTCCCTTCCATCGCCTCCTCATTGAAGGAAACCCCTGAATTTGCCGCACTCATACCCCAACCTATTCAAGATACCTTCTTTTCTTGTTCCACTTCCAGTACTCCCACAGGCCCACAGGAGAAAGCCGCACTGCGCGATCTCTTCGAGGCGGTCATGACCACCAACGAGAGGGTGTGCAAAGCCCAGCTTGACATGCTAGTCGAAAGGTATAAGAAGAGAGAGCTGAGGGACGGGGAAAGGCAAGACCTGGCAGACCTTGTGATGCGGTGTAACACCCACTTTCCCGGTGACATCGGATTGTTCTGTGCTTTCCTTTTGAACTACGTCACGCTCGAGCCTGGAGAGGCGATCTTCCTAGGTGCGGGTGAGCCGCATGCGTACGTTTCGGGTGGTACGTCTTCCTTACTCACTTCCTGACCCTCACTAACTCGTAGTACACCAGAATGTATAGAGTGCATGGCAAATTCAGACAACGTCATTCGTGCCGGCCTCACACCCAAACTACGAGACATACCCAACCTCATATCCACACTAACATATACCGCTTCGCCACCGACTAAACACTACGTCTCCCCGTTGCCTTTTTCCCCCATTACCACCACTACCGGCAGCCAGAGTACGCTGTATGACCCGCCCATACCCGAATTCTCCGTTGTCCAAGTGAAGCTCGCACCCCACGGGCAGGAGAAGCATCGTCCTATCATGGGACCGAGTATTATGATCGTCACGGATGGAGACGGGGTTGTTAGGTGGGAGCTCGAGGGACTAAAGGAAAGGATGTTGGATGTTGGATTGGGGGATGTATTTTTTATTGGAGCGGGGACGGAGGTGAGGTTTGAGTCGGGGGAGGAAGAGTTTGTTGGGTATCGGGCTTTTGTAGAAGTTGACTAGTTTTGATATTGCATAGGATGTTTTGGCGTTGTCTGGCAGGCTACGAGGTGTGTAGGTGTATTTCAAACCAAAAATATCGGCCGACTAGCTCAGTTGGTTAGAGCGTCGTGCTAATAACGCGAAGGTCTTGGGTTCGATCCCCACGTTGGCCATTGATTAATCTTTTTTTTTTCGTTTTCTGTTATTTCCAATGCTCGCGAAAAAAGACCAGGGCCGGGTTAGTAGTTTATTGTGGAAGGGTAGACAGAAATGTTGCTCCAATTCTGTGTAACGGTTGTCGTCAGAGAAAGCTACCTCTGACTCATGGTTTGCTTACCTAGAGAGGTTGTCGAGTTCCTGTCAAGCAAGTCCAACCGCTCCCCCCTCTCTCGGTTCCCCACGTGATTATCGTGACTTAGAACTCTTGTATTGGTTAATTACGCGAGAACTAACGTTTTAGCTAAACCAAAGGTTATTTCGACTTTTTCATAAACATTATCTGTATATGTAGTACATGTAGTATATTACCCATACCGTTGTATATTACCATAATTATTAGACCAATTGACCACAAATCAGTCCATAGGCCCCCCTTCTGCTCCTACTGCTGGAGGTGCTCCCACAGCTGCCGCATTTGCGCTGATAATCGCAGTATTCTCCCGATCGCTCGCAGTCTCCATCTCCTGTAATGCTATACTAAATACGCGATACATTATTGTCAGTGACACTGGCATTGGGGGTCAGCTTGACTTACTTATACGACGTACGACATTCCTGTATATTCTTCGATGTCCACTTGGTTTTCTGTCGCTTCGACTTATCTGCGATCATG
Source organism: Termitomyces sp. T108 (assembly GCA_017657275.1). NCBI lineage: Eukaryota > Fungi > Basidiomycota > Agaricomycetes > Agaricales > Lyophyllaceae > Termitomyces > Termitomyces sp. T108. The sequence continues at coordinate 28,920 of JAGGAU010008274.1, forward strand.
TCCTCGTCTAATTCTGCAAGATTGAAGACACAACAATCGGCAATGAGCATGTCAAATCAGCGAACGTAGTGCTGAGCTCACCTTTATCCTCCGCCAGCATTCTGAGGCTGTCGTTCGGTAATAATTGCCTGTGTGGGACATGAGATTCAGGTTTTATGGATACTGACATTTGATACCACGCACCATGACCTATGCTTGTCAAAGAACTGCACGATATGCACGTCGGGTCCAAATCGCCGTTTCGCTTTAGCGTATTCAGCTCTGATGTTCAATGGAACTTCGGGGTGGTTTACGTCCCAAATGACAGCAGGCCACCAAGGAAATGACTCTAAGAGCTGCTATCAATCTGATGTCAATGAAGAGAAGTCGACATTACGTACTTGCTTGCGCCCAAACTAAACGAAAGGTTGAAACCGATATTAATAGGCGAATATGGATTCATAGAGACCCGCACCTATAGTACCTCCATCTAACACCTGACCCGGCTTGATCAAGACATGCTCTGGCTCAACCACAACTTCCCGAGTAAAAGGCACGCGTCCCCTCCCTCGCTTTCTTGGGGCTGATACTGGCACTGACGCAATCGCCCTCGCCTCACCCCCAGCATTGCCAAGAGAACCCGACTCTTGATCCAATTGAACCCTCGACCCCTCACCCGCGAGTGCATTCGTATTCTGACCGTCTACTGGTAGCACAAGCTGCTGCTGCTGTTTCTTCCTCTCTTCGAGCTGTTTCCTCCTCTCTGTCGCCTTCTTCCTCCGCAACTCAGGTGTGTCAAGTGTCTCCAACACCCTCCTCCCATTCTCTTCAACGACTCTCTCCGTTTCCGTAACAGATAGCGGGGGTGCATCGCTGACGCTAAATCGTCGAATCGTAGGTGATGAGGGTCTACGTCTGGGCCTGCTGACTGTTACAGGAACAAAGGAGAGTTCGCCTTGAGGCAGGTCGACTTCCAAAACGTCGTCGTCCACATCGTATTCCGTAGTCTCTGCATCCTCGAAGTCGTGTGCTTCAGGAGGCTCAGAACCTTCGTGTGTGTCTTCTGCAAGGAGTTTCTGATTGACTTGGATTGGAACTGGTGCAGAAGGAATATCAATTGTATGATGTGTGACGGCTGGTAAAGGTTCTTGGAGATCAACTGAAGGTGTATCCGGGATGTCAAATCTGATTGCTGATTCTGGAGGTCGAGTGAATTGAAGAATATCTTGGTTGTCAGACATAGTTTCTGTTTCAGGATACGGGGACTCATCGACGTCAGTTAGATGAGTATCTGAACTGCTGATAGATTCTTGTATGTCGACCGAACGAGCACCCATATCGGGTACAATCTCAGTCTGAGCCTTCCGGCTCGGTTCTTTGGAAAGAGACACCTCTGCAGTTGCGTCCTTCATAGCGAGCACAGAATCGTCAGAAGTGTCCGATAGAGAGACAGATTGAGACCGCCTAGGATCTTCCTTTTCCGACACTCTGTGCAATATTGTTTCTGTTTCCAGCGGCTCGTCCGATAATTGTGGAGACTGAAGCTGCTTGGCTTGAGATTCTTGCAGTTCTTCCTCTGTCTGCCCTGCAATTTCTGATTCTCGCAGTGCTTCAAACATTGGTGCTTTGGTAGGTAGCGAGGTTTCTTGTCCTGATGTGGCTGGAGGTACAGCAGTACTTGCACTTGCAGGGAGCGGTGGAGGAGCGTCAGCGGACGCATCCAGAACCGGAGGTGTACCAGGAACAGTCTGCCCTTCTGTAGCTGCTGTACTAACAACAGACAAACGGGATGGTCCGGCATCTGGACCAAAGTCAGTTTGGAAAAGCACAAATACGAAAAGTTGTACCTGTACGCATCCGTTTCCGAGGCCTCGGAGTAACAACAACATTCTGCCGATCCACAGACACCCTCCCACCGCGTTTTTGTTCGGGCGGCAAAATCCACCCTTCGTTAAACATCTTGAACGACTGGTGGTTGTTGACGTCGTCTACCAGTGGCAAAGCATCGTTCTTCGAGCGACTCTGACGCGACACGCGTTCTCGTTTAGACAGGCTGGCTGATATGGATACTGCATTCGTCGGTGGAGGTAAACGTTGTTCCAAAAATTCCCCAGGCAGTCGCTGTGTTGACTCTTGCCTCGACGTACCTGATGGCTCTTCAGTCCCTCCAGCGCGTCGTTCCATGGATTCAACGATAGGAGATTCCTCCATATGAACTCTTGTAGAGACAAGCGTACTCAAATCCTCCGCTGCGTCAGCTCCCCAAAGCTGAGTGACATCCACAGGAGAGGTTATCGCGTCGCTATCGACAACGTCTCCTGCCTTCTTCCTGGGCTTACGGCCGCGTTTCTTAGGCTGTCTTGGCGGGGGTGGTGTTGGGGGAGGTGGAGGGGGCGGCGGCGGCTTAAGTTTGGGCAATGCATAACTAAATAATGAAGCCAGGGGAGTGTCGTCCAGTTGTAGGTCCATGTCACTTTGTATTGATTCAGGTGACAATAGGATCTCAAGGAGTCCTAATGGAGGTTCTAGGTCACCTATGGTGGTCGCAGGATCTGTTTCACTGTAGTTTGCTAGATTTTCGGACTGACGGAATTCCTGCATGATTGATGATATTGCGTTCTGCATCCGTAGAGCTACTTTGTGGAATGGGGTTCCTGGCTTGTTGTACAGGATTGCATTGTCCACGACGAGATCAATGTCCCTCTTGAGTTTTTGTCAAAAATTGAACGACCAGATGGGACCAGCCCGTACCTTAAAGGTGTCGACGTCCCAGTATTCGTGTTTGTCCAACTTGGCTTCGATCATCACCCAGCACATTGGGTTTTGAATGATATCGAAGTAGTCAGGGACTTCAGCTCTTGACACCGGATTTTTGAAGTACTCCTGACGATCCAAGCTGCAGGCAGTCAGCTGATAATGACGGATAACGTAGATATATGTACTTACTACATAATTCGCTCAAGGACAGCGCGAAGGCGCCGTTCGTGAACGAATAAACTGTTGTCTAGGACATTACAAAGGGCACGTATCTGCTCAAGCTTCCATCTCTCGCGTTTCTTCGTGCAGAAAGTCAGATCCTTCAGACACTCCATATCATACAGCAAATGGTTTAATTGCTGTCAGTTGTCTCTGAATTTCGCATCCACAATCCAAGTAGAACAAGACGCACATCAAGCTTCATAACCTTCTCCTCATCTGTCTGAACCCTCCCACCAGCACTGGCAGTCCAAGGTTCTAGATGCAGCCGTTTCAGCAGCGGAGCGCCTCGCCTCGCCTCACGCTTCAGACTCCAATAACGGCACATCATCTGTATCGTCGGAACTCGCTTCGTCACCTTGAACCTCCGAACATAGAAATCAATTCGGTCCACGACGACAGCTGGAACTAAAGGTGGACCAGGCTTGTACGTCTTCGCATAGGCGCGGGCGGATTTAGCTAGCTTGGCGTTATGGGAAGGGCTGTCTTGGAGCTGTTCGTCCACAGCGAGTGCGGCTGCACGGGCTTCTTGTTGTTCTTTCTATTGCAGGTTAGTTGGGTTTGGCGAATGAAGGAAGATGCACACGTACCGGGAGATGCCTGTCGCAATAACAGGCAAGAGTAACGGGTTCAGCTCCATGAGCAGCCTTCATGGGCATCAATAACCTATCCCTGCGAGCACATGTTGCGTGGAATGCGAGGACACATGATGCCTTCGAGCATTGTATGCAGGCGCCGACTTGGATATTGCAAATGTGGCATTTCTGCCTGGAGTGAGACGATAGTGATTGGCAGGATGAGATTTAGTGGACATACAAGTTTCCAGCGTTGTTTAGATATCTTGTCAATTCCCGTCACGGGTTCCATGAAGATTTCGTTCGCAACTCGAGTTTCGGGTACCCAGATAGCGCACAAGAGATGGACCCATTCACCACTTACAGTCTGTTTGAATGCACCACCTTCATTGGGACACAGTCTGCATGACTGATCAAAGCAAGTGAGTCGCATGGAAAGGATGTGAAAGCTGGGCTGGTGACTCACGACTGGGTTCTCTGGTGAGACTGTGCATTTACGGCAAAGCCATTGGCCCTCAGGGATATACGGGACGCCATAGCAGTCTACAAGTATGATGAATACTCAGCTCTAACACATGGAACACAGACACGAACGCACCTTGATGAACAGCTAGATTGCACCCATCACAAAAGACTATTGCATTACTGTTCTCACCCTCCGAATCATCACAGATAGCACATGTAGAGTCCTCAGACGGAAGAACCAGGTCAGGTTTCGGGATGTTTTTGGTCTTTGAACGCTTTAAAACCATCATTACGCAACAGAGAACGCGTTACTCACCAAGTCAAACCACTCCTTTTCCAAACGATCCATGACTACCTCAAACAGTTCATAAGATATTTGACTCATTTGTTCCTTCCGTCTTTCACGATTGAGAGCGTCAAGCCATTCTTTGTCTGTAGATGTTCAGAACGCGTTCGCGATCGCGTCAACGCGAACGCACCGACCTTGCTCATCCATATCATATTCCACCTGCTTCGCTAGCTCGCTCTCCAAAGGCTCTAAACAGTCCCATAAGATTAATCGAGGACCTGACACACGATATACATACCAATGTGTCTGATATAAGAATCTGGACGTTGAAACTCCGAGAAATCATTGTCTATCCATTCACGTCGCGTCAAGCTTCTTCTGAACACGGCGAAATGCTGACATACATCCAAAAGCTCTTGCTTGGCTATCGTGAACACCACTGGGTTGAGTAGATACGTCGTCGTCGAGTTTGATGAACGAAACTTTAGGCAATGATGACAGTGGTGGTGAAGCATGTATACCGCGGGCCACTGGCATGTTAGCGTTTAGCTGAGGCTAGTAGCCAGTTTGAGAAAGTTAGAAATTGCAATCAAAGAGTTGATGTCAAGTGTGTAGCTCCGCGGCAGGATTGGCTGAATTAAGATCGTTGATTGTCGTCGTTGTCAGCGAGCAAACACTGAAACTGCGTGGGAATCGTAGTGCAGTCGCTCTGGTCTTTGTCTCAGCTTTCGTGTTCTACATAACTACTGCAAACCTGCTTGTCTTGTTAATGTTGAAAGACATCGGAAACTTACGTTTGTCTTTAACCCTAGAAATTGTCTGTTAGTAATGGTCAAAATACGAACCTTCCCGCGGTTTCTCTGTGTATGCCTTTACTCTAGATACGCAGGCAGTTCGATACCAAATTGAAGGCAGGGTCATCTAATGCGAAATTGAGATCCTCGCAAACGGCGGGGTGGATGTCGTGCACAGCGACGGTCTGCCTTCCTGCTTGCGCCTGCTCATTGCTCAATACTATTGATCGAAACTTGTTTGCTTCCGTTCTCGTTGAACTCGATCCAGAAGGCTACAACTGCTTTGGATAAGTTCTCGTGTGTAGCAAACCTAACTGCACCTTGCAAGAATCTGTATGATATTGTAGTATTGACAATGGGTAGAATTGTGACATGGTAAAGTAGTAAAAGATGATGACGGAATTTCCTCCAAATTTTTTCCTTCCTATCTCTTTGCTCCATCTAACACCACGAAATGAAGGACAACCATACCTTCAAGTCAAAACATCGTGCTCAACTTCATCTATAACTACCTCAATTCTGATATTTCGAAGATTCTCCCTTGTACGACTGATAGTCGGACAAGTCGGTATGAAGTTGTAAATACCGTAGATTACAACAGACTCCATACACAATGGTGACGAAGTACTTCCCGAGTCCAATAAACATATTACAGACCGGATAGCAAAGGAACGCTAAAAGTACAGCAGTAGGCTCTGCGATCTACAGCTCATCTGCTAGGCGCATCGAAGGAACCGCGGCGGGAGGGTCGCGCTCCACTGGAACCTCCGCACCCGTATCATCTGCAGGTGTAGATCGATCACCGTTGACCGCGGGCTTCTCTGCCTCGTTCGTAGGGTGCTCTAGAATGATTTGCTCTGAGCCATCGTCAACGACGACTTGTGATGCCTCCAGCGCCTCTGCTTCAGCATCCGTTTCTGTCTCCCCTTGTTTATCCTCCTTCTTGAGCTCGGGCTCAGACTCAGATTCTTTCTCTTCAGGTACTAGTTTCTCTGCCGCGGCTGGCTCATTCAGTGCAGACATATCTGCCGTGCCATCGAGGACCGAGTCAAAGAATTTGGAGAGGGACTCGAACTTCGTGAGACCTGCTCATTGAGATAAGAACACTCGGATGGCTTAGAATCACAATATACAAACCTTCGTATCTCACGAACTTTGTTGACCCCGCAGGGTAGATCAGCACCTTTGATCCCTTCTTCTCTCCAGCCTCCAAGCCCAGTGCTTTTGAAGACTTTCCTTCGCGATCACGGTGTACCCCAAGTTCGAGTTGGTCTTTATACCTGTTTGATAAAACTTTCCATAGAAGCGGCACCTTGGTGTCTTTCGTTAAAAGGAGAGCGCGGTGTTTGTTTGAGGTCTGGAGTAGAGGTTCAAAGAGGCAACGCCATTAGTATCGTACAAGAGTACCTTTTCGACCCAAGGTACAATATCCCCGATTTCAGACAACTTGCTGGGAGGATTGGGTACTCTCCGTGAGGCCCAGTAAAAGAGTGCGCTAGCGGTTCGTTCACCAGACTCATAAGTCATGGAACCAAGTTGGTTTCCTCGAGGGAAGAGCTAGAAGTACTAGTAGAAACGAGCACAAATCACATTGAGCTTTATGTACCTTGACGGTAGGGAAACCTTTCACGCCCTTCGATAGAGGTTGTCATTATGGAATATGGATGTAAAGAGAAACTGCCACAGACCTGCTCCGCACAGAGACGTTTGTTCGCGTCGGCATCACAGTCCACAGCATATACGGGTATTAGAGGGTGCAGTCCAAGAGCAGCCTTACTGTACTCTGGCGCCATACGTTGACAGTGCTAAGTTACTCTTAAGCCACACTTCGACCACGAATAGGTCAACAACTCACCCCGCACCACGGCGCGACGAAAGCAACCATGCTCGTTTGCTACATGGCACCCTGATGATATTTCACTTTTAAATTTCCCTGATTTGGCAGACATACATTGGTTTTCATCGCCTGCTTGAATCCCTTGGGATCAATCATCTTGACCAGCGTGTCTTTAGGAAATATGGCTGCCGACACAATCGAAGGCGCAAGCATGACAATCGCTGCTAGTGGCACTGTAAACACTAGCATTTTCACGCGTCCAATAGAGGTTCAATCGGAAAGGTAGAAGTAGGATGAAAACTCGCGTATTTATCCCGACTCCATATTGCATAAATAATGTAAATCAACGTTTGACTGACGTGGTCCTCGGAGATGCTTGTACTATCCCCGAGGCACAGCCACACGCTGCCTCGATTATTAATGTTTCGAACGTTTAAGGTTTGAAAAACATTGGAAAAATATTGGGAAAAGTAACGCCTGTGATCATGGAGAGACGATGTTGAAACCGTAAACTTCAAGACTTAAGAAATACCGATGAGTCAAAAGAAAAGACATACTCAGATCGTCCACCAAACCCTGATATAGAGTTATGATCTCCAAAAGCGTGATTCGGATACAGATTAAGGTAAAGAATAACCCTAGAAAGAAAGAGCAGGTTAATAAACTATGAAATCCAACAATGCATGGTCTATGCACATGTTGTGATGAGGATTATAGATCAATTCTTTCCGGCTTTCTCCAATGCGCTTTCATTTCATTTTTTTTGGATTGGCGTTTGGTGTAGTGGAGATGTCGACGCCATATTCACCCCCTCTCCGGGATTGAAACCAACTTTGTGAAGGTTAGCGAGATGTGTTCCGTGACGAAATGCATTGACGCACAACGTATGGGGCTCAGGACCGAAAAATTGTAATTTTACTTTGATTCACAATCAGCCTCAGTTTCCGGAACCCGGAGTGACGGTATAATTCTAAGAGAATCTATCATTGGCTACCATTTCCCGACCAATACACTCCTCATCAGGTAAACGTTCTGTCCTGTGAATCCTCTGGAATTGGACGACCTTGACTTCAAAGGCTTCACTTTCTCAAAACTCGTGAGATGTATTCTAAGCTGGGCTGTGAACTTTTTGATCTGACTGACTTCTGCTCCACACTAATAAAGTGTCGAAATAGTTATTCTGGAGTGACATCGCAAAAAAACTTCCCGATACGTCGTGCCCAATCTCATACATTGCTTCATCGCCTGTCACAAGTGAATGAATGCCTTCTCTAATCAAATTTACACCTTGTTCTTTGTACGTTTCAACAAGACATTCCGTCGTCCCCATACAAAGTTCCCTCGAAAATAGAAAAACATGTGACTCGGATGCAATGAAATTCAATCTGACGGCACCATAATGGCTGAGTCTCACTTGGCTACCTCACATCACGACCTCCCACGTCTTTATGTCACCGTGGTGGCTTCCAGCGTATCAAAGCATCTAAAACCCATTGACTGCGAAAAATCGTGGTAATTTCTACTACACAATCAATCTCTACATCATGTATCTTCCGTATCTTCCTCTTAAGTCCATCCGTGCATATGCACTCAAACTTACAACAAAGAACTTGGAAACCCAGTGTGTCTGATGCTCGGTATGAGATGCTGTACCGACGCAGTCTTAACCGCATGCTAGAATCTGGCTTCGCTCACAAAGATAATGATAAACTTGTTGCAACTCGATTTGTAAATGCTCCGTCCCGGTCCACCGGACGGAGTCTATTTTTACTCTTTCCCCCCCGTTCACCTGACAATAGGTCTCCACGTGTGCAGAAACATTCTCTGGTTGGAACACTCTCAGGCCTTGGACCATCCAACGTGCAAGATGGGTTCTTCTTGATGAAGGAGGGAGGCTAATAGCTCGTACCCTACTTTCGGATTGGGTGTTAGCCAATCGTTCTCCTCTACGTTTGCTCGATGTTGGCCCGAGGTGCGGCGCTCAGGTCAATCTCTTGATCTCCTGATCTAATCTGACGGATTCTGTTCTGTAATTAGAAGACCTTGCTACATCCTCCTAAACCTTTCGGCTAAATCTCGGATATACCTGCCACCATGAAAGGAATATTGAAATGCAGATGAGAGTTTATATTCCCCACCTCATAATCATCTGTTTCCGATTGCCCCCACATTGACTTGCACAAATATAATGGCGCCCTCTGATTTCGTAAATGCCAACGTCGACGAGATCCTCGAGAATCTGACAACTGATGAGGCCATCTTGTTGACTGCGGGTGTAGGATTCTGGCATACGCACAAAATCGAGCGTCTCGGCATTCCTGCTATCAAAGTATGTCCACCGCTCACTCGTTCAAGTCCAAAGGTAGATAACGAAGACTAGGTTAGCGATGGTCCGAATGGAATTCGAGGAAACCACTTTTTCATGTCAACGCCTGCTAAATGTCTTCCTGTATGTTGGATCGATCCGTACTGAAGTATTGCAGTTGACAGGGATTGCTAGTCTGCAACCGCACTGGGTGCAACCTGGGATACCAAACTCGTCGAAGAAATCGGGTTCAAGCTTCTCGCACCCGAAGCCAAGTCGAAAGCGGCTTCTGTTGTTCTGGCCCCCACCTGTAACATTCAACGTGTGGGTATGCCTATCTTTATCTTGCTACCAGTGCTTATTTCCTGCTGCTTAGAACCCACTTGGTGGTCGCGTACGTCAAGTTCCTTTCTGGAAATCATCTAGCTTTCCGATTCTAATGATCAACGCCAGAGCTTTGAAAGCTTTTCAGAAGACCCCGTTTTATCGGGACTGATCGCCTCTGCATACGTACGAGGCACACAAAATGGTGGAATTGGTGCAGTGATTAAGCACTTCGTGTATGTTCACAAGTATCGCACGTCTTCGATTATTACTGATGTGCTTTCTCAGTGGAAACGACAAGGAAAATGATCGTATGGCATACGACAGTATCATCAGCCCCCGTGCACTTCGTGAAATTTACTTGATGCCATTCATGCTCGCTGAAAAGTACGCCAAGCCATGGTGTATGATGACTGCGTGGGTACACCTCCCGCAATTTTCTCTCTTATTCTACATAACTCATGCTACAATAGTTACAATCGCGTCAATGGCACGCACGTCTCCGAGAATCCTCAGATACTTAATGACATCCTTCGCAAAGAGTGGGGTTTCAAGGGCCTTGTACGTTTGTGTCGTGTAAACTGTGCAAACGCCGAATTTACTGGATCCTAGATTATGAGTGACTGGTTCGGTGTATACAGCGTCGATCTCAGTCTCAAGGCTGGTTTGGATCTTGAAATGCCTGGCATCAATAAGTGGCGGACCTTGGACCTCGTAAACCGGAGCATCCAGAGTCGCAAGCTCACGACTCGCGATATTCGTCAACGTGCTCGGAAGGTACTCGAACTCGTCCAGAAATGTGCACAGGGTGCCCCTGAAGTCCGTTTCTCTCTATCCTACGTCGTATCAATTTTGACTCTATATAAGATCTTGGACGGCGATGGCGAGGAACGCACCATGGACAGTACAGATGACACGATGCTCATGCGCAAAGTCGGAGCAGAGTCCATCGTCCTGCTGAAGAATACCGGAAATATCCTCCCTCTCAAACCCGAGAAACTCACTAAAGTTGCTATCGTCGGTGGAAATGCCAAAGCCACTGTTCTATCTGGTGGAGGCTCCGCGGCTCTCAAGCCTTCGTATTTCGTTTCGCCATATCAGGGTATCGTCAATGCATTGGCAGGTAGCAATGTTCAAGTGACATACTCTGAGGGTGCTCGAAGTAGGTCCCGATTTGTTATGATTTTTTCTCTTGTTTCCTGAGTTTTGCCATGTGTAGCTTACATGTCGCTCCCTACCCTTGAGAACGACCTTGTGACGCCCACAGGCGAACGTGGTTGGATCGGAACGTGGCACAAGCATCAGTCCGACGATAGTCTTGTCGCGGTCAAAGAGCCGCTTGAGACGAGACTTGTTGACGAAACACGGATATTTATTAGCACGTCGACGCCTAAGAACATCACACGTAAGTGGACATTGCGCCTCCGAGGCCAGCTCAAGCCTCGTCCTTACGACTGTGCTTTTGAATTCGGTTTGACCGTGGCTGGACGCGCTAAGGTTCGTTCGCAGATTTTGTTGACTATTGTCCTAGCGGTATGCTGACGCTGACTCTTATTTGCACGGCATAGCTGTATGTCGATGGAAACTTGGTAATCGATAATTGGACTCGCCAACGTCGAGGAGATGCGTTCTTTGGCAGTGGAACTCAAGAGGAGAAGGGGATCTACCAACTGAAGGCTAACAAAGCGCATGAGGTCTTCGTTGACTTCTGTAACGTACGCGGCCCAGCGGACGGCGATGAGGACGAAGCCGTGATGGACAGGTAAACATCCGTCCTTCTCTGACTGTAACCGCCTCCGTTAAAGGCTTGTCATCTCATAGCAATCCTGGTGTGCGCCTCGGAGGTGCGGAAGTGACTGATCCAAATGCGTCCATTGCGGAGGCCGTGCAGCTGGCGAAGGAGGCTGATGTCGTCATTGCTGTTGTTGGGCTGAATGCGGACTGGGAGACTGAAGGATACGATCGTACGACGCTCGCTCTCCCCGGACGTACAGACGAGCTTGTTGCGAAGGTTGCTGAGGCCAACCCTCACACTGTTGTTGTCACTCAATCTGTAGGCTCCATGGTTAACTCTCAGTATATCTATTACTGATAAAGCGTTCCCTGTCCAGGGTTCTAGTATTACCCTGCCGTGGGTGGACAAAGTGCCTGCACTGATACATGCTTGGTACCTCGGAAACTCTACGGGTGACGCGATTGCGGAAGTCCTCTTTGGCAAACATAATCCTTCTGGCAAGTTGCCATTGACGTTCCCAAAGAGAATTGAGGATGTGCCATCTTATGGACATTTCCACTCCGAGAATGGCAAGGTTCTCTACTCGGAAGACCTGTTTGTCGTATGTTGCGGTTCTCTAGTGTACTGTATCAGACCCTTAGCTCACTTTGCGTGTTAATAGGGCTACAAACACTACCACCACCGCAACATCGAGCCCCTCTTTCCATTCGGGTGAGTTCTATTCTTTATGGTCAAAAATACACGTTGATGTGCTGTTATCTTTTTTAGCTTTGGCCTGTCTTATACCAGCTTCGCCGTGTCTGATTTGCAGCTCTCTGCACCTGTCATTACAGACAACGAATTCAACCTCACCGTTTCCGTTACTGTCACCAACACTGGTGCTCTCGCTGGCTCAGAAGTCGTACAGCTCTATGTTACACAGCCTGAGACTTCAGAGGTCACTCATGCGCCATTACAACTGAAGGCCTTCGCGAAGGTACGCAATCTACAGCCTGGAGCGAGCGAAAAGGTGAAGCTATCTCTTGATAAATATGCTGTGTCATATTGGGAAGAGAGATTCCAGACATGGACAGTGGAAAAGGGTTTGTATGGTATCAAAGTTGGCGTAAGCAGCGATGCTCTCAACTTGAGAGGGAACTTCACCATCTCGAAGGGTTTCGAGTGGAATGGTGTTTGAGGGAGGTTGCATTAGGTCTCAAAGTAGGAAATGTTTGTTAAATCCAGAGGATGCTTGGAGACAGTCCCGCCATGTATTGAACGCTCGGTTCTTAATAGCAAACTTGTATAATGTTCAAGAACTAAAGGGATAAGACTCTAGCCATATGCGAATCCGGCAGCATCTGTGTAGTTCACGATGCTTCTCACGATGGCATCTTGAAGCGTTTATTCTTTTTTGTCAGGAGACGATTATCCTTCACACATCAAAAGTTTTTTTTTTCATGCTGCAGTCTAAAAAGCTTGGCTGAACCTGTGTCTCAGTCATGTTCATAAAAGGGTGGGAACTTGCTGTGAAGGGAGCCACCCAGAGAATCCATAATAGAAACCATCGCTCAGTGTCTGGAAATCTAGTAAACATTTCAAGGTGTGAGGAAAAGGCCACTTATAATAATTGTTTATTGTGTGAGTAGGCCTCGACGAGTAGACGAGATTGTTTCATTGTGTCCTATGTTGAACAATGCCGAACAGAATCTGTCGATGAGTCCCAAAAATGTGCGAGGCATCGTAGCCGAAGAAGTGATCTCTCCTAAACAAGCTTCATAACCGATAGTGTCATAGAATATATTGAGGAACACACGACGAAGCCCTTAGCAAGCAGGAATACAATATTCCCGCCTGCAATTCAATGAGCACAACCGCGAAGAGATGTAAAAGATTCATTTGCTTTGATTCAATGTGACTGGTAGCCATGTTGGCACATAAACAAAAGAGAGACATGAAATCTGAGAAAGCGAAGATCGTGAGACAGAGGGTGCACGTATAGAGCCTTGCAGCTAGCCCTTCAGAACGAGAAGTAGCCTGATGGAAAGAGATGGAGCAAGACGAAGGACCAGATTGGTGACAAGAGACACCATCGATTTATCGTCGTTCGTCAATTACCAGGACTGACTGAGAAATTTGACTGAGAAGCTTTGAGGAAACTTCTGCAGTTGTCCCAGGTAGAAGTGTCTGAAACGATTTATCGACCACTATATCTCGACTGCCTCGTGAATGGGTGACCTTTCTTGGTGCTGCACGCCCTCCTCAGCTCTCAATATATATCTTGTAGGTGCTTTCCCCCTTGCAACCCCTCCCGACTCTTGGCTGTCGATCACCCACCTTGCTCTTCATCAGACAATACGTCCCGTGTCGCTCGAATCTCGAAAGCGCAGTGTTGTTTGAAGTCAAACGAATCACATCCTGATTTAGGCACAAGTACTTTGTAATTCGTGATATAGCAAATGAGAGAACTCACGTCTCTCATGATGAGGGCTCGGATAAAAACACATAACAACAGTACATAATCGCATTGCATACAACCTGGAAGCTGATACATAGAACAAGACCGTATCAAGCGTATAGTGTGCGTTTCTTAATCCTTGGTGACCTTGATTACGACCTTGCCAATGTGAGCCTGAGATTTAAGGTGACTATACGCTTCCTTCGCCTTTTCGAACGGGAAGACGCGATCGATATAAGGGCGTGTCGTGATCGGGTGGGCTGCAATCATCCTGTTCATGTCGACGAATCTACGTGGGTGGAAGTTGACGAGAACGCGGAAGAGCAGAAGAAAAAACATAAACATACTGAGTCCTTGAACCAATCTGAATTCCACGGAGTGTGACAGCTTTCCTAATGCAAGAAAAAACGACGCTGGCGGCATCCGTAGTATCCTATCAGGTGTGAAGATAAGCTTCTCTTTTGAGTAGTCAATGTAATGCTTGTCAGCACCTGAGAAACATGACCGATGATGTGAATTTGTCCGCCAGGCCTCGTAGATTCCATAGACTTAGGGAGTGTACCTTGTCCACCAACCTGCGGAAAGAGTCACTTAGTTCGTGATATATAGTGTGACAGATATTCTATTGCCTCAATGACGTGGTCAACACCAAGGCCCTTCGTCTGAAAGCAGAATCAGATAGCTCTTTCCGACAAAAAGGAAAGATGACGTACGATTCTCAACACTTCTTGTTGCCAGTTGGGATGGGTCTTGTAGTTGATGAGATGCTTAGCACCGAGTCGACCGGCAATCTTCAACTTTTCGTCAGAGGAAGAAGTAGCAATCACAACAGCTCCGGCGGCTGCAGCGAGCTGGAGGGCAAAGCTGTGAACTTTATCAGCAGCAGCTTGTGGACACAAATAGATAACTTACATCGAGACACCGCCCGTTCCCAAAACGAGAACATAGTCACCAGCTTTCATAGGGACAGGACCATTGAGTGCATTGTACGCAGTGAGAGCAGCGCAGCTGTAGTAAATTCAATCAATAGTCCCAATAGTCCAACGAGAGTGAACAAGGACTTACGGAAGAGTCGACGCTTCTTCATAAGAAAGATGGTCAGGAATAGACACCAGGGACTAAAATAAGAGGTATGTTAAGAGCTCGATGTCAAGGTGAAAATACACACATTCGCAGGGAATGTCCTGTATTCCTTCAAAACTCCATGAGTTTGACCACCAAGTCCCGTTGCCATTGTGGCGACAGTTGGGTCTCCATAGAGGTGGCCAGTCGCAAAATTCGCACAGACGCGATCACCGGCTTTCCAGTCCTTCACATCTTCGCCTACGGTCATGACCTCACCAGCCATGTCGGAGCAAGGCACCAGATCCGGTGGGCCACTGTCAACACTCATCAGATACCCACCTTGGCCCGGATAACACTCGACAATGTACATACTTGACCGGATAACGACCATTTGCAACCATCAAGTCTCGATACTGCTCAGATAAGATTAAAAACATCGGGAGGGGCACAAGGACGAACATTTAGAGACACAGCATGAACTTTCACCAAGACTTCACTGGCTTTGGGTTTTTCGATTTGCTTAGTCCGGAGAATGAGGTTCTCGTGGGAATTGAGCTGTTTGGAAGTGAGTGAGCGGCATGACCCAACCGTAAAGCTTCGAAGTGGCGTTGAACCTTTGGAAGATAATATTCTTGCGCAGAGTTGTAGATGGACATGGTTGGGGTAATGGGTGTTTCAACTCTGGAACAATTGGTAGGATATTTATAATAATCTGAGTAAGACTATGGTAATTACTGACGACTTGTTCTCATCATGGATGTTCCTTCGTGCTGCTCCGTAAATTGTGTAACCTGGTCAGCAGATATGAATATATATGGTCAATTGGCGATGGAACCTCGCCAGTATACACGACCTATTCACACCCCACTTCCTAGGACACCCATAGTGGAAAGTTCAGCGAAGAGTATCCTGGTACCGGGACGTCCCAGACGCTTTGTCATCGGGAAGAAAGTTAAATGGAGATGACGGTCAACCGTCAGGGTAGCTTTCACACGCTTCGGGATCCTCAATCCCACCGAATTCCACACTAAAATCCCGAAGTTTTTTCTTATTCCCATCTAAGTAAATTTATTCAAGGAGACATCGATGCGTCTGTGTGCGTGTGTCTTCTGCACCCCTATCGCATCCAACCCTTGCCAAACCCAAGTGACCCGCGGCACGTGTGCAGGAGCTGCTATCTGACTGTAAACGGAATTGTAACTCATGTCCGCAGCGAGGCGGATACATCGTGCATAAGGTTAGGCAATGCTCCGTTGAAATGCAACAAAATCGGGTCGGAGGGATCAGTGAATCTGCACCCGTTCTTCTCCCATCTGTTGAATTGTGAGTTTTCTACTTTGTGTTCTCGTTGCTCATAAAAGCTCATAAAAGCTCGAACTACTGTTGCCGTAGCCTTACAAGTTTTGAAACGAGCTCAATATTCCTACGCTTCCTGTCGTGCACGATATGAGTCTCATTGTGTACGGACTCGCTACTTTTGCTGCTACTGTGGGCTACGCCTGTTCCCGCAGGCTCTCCGTTGCTGAATCGTACGTCAACGCTGCGTGTAGGCGCGTCTCAACTGGGGAAAGAATTAATTGTTATCCTTTCGGTCGTGCTCAATAGTCGGACGATTACGTTTGGTACTGGACCTACTAGTGGCTCTCAAATGAATACGTATGATCACCAGGATGGTAGCGCTTCAGGAAAGCCATCCCTACATGTTGGCGAAGACAGTCCAAAAGACGTTCTAACCGAATCGTCATCTTTGAAACGGAAGCGAACAAGAGATGACGAGCACGAAAGCTCTTCTGTATGTAATCTCTGATTATCATAACGCACAATTCAATTATGAATATAACCATACTAGGCCGAATATCCTCATGTTAGGAAGTAGCGTTTGTTAATATTGACCTATACTGAAGATTTGTGTCTTTCCTCTAGAACCTCGAGCTAATCTATCCGCCTAAGAAACGGAGCAGGACTCCCTCTTCGGATTCGGAAGGCAATTTTCGAGAGGTGCGCTGATAGTTCGACATCCTGACACTGGTTAGAAAGGAGTACTGCAGGTTCTTCCCGAGACTTTGCCTGTCTCGACTGACGCCCACCAGCGTCCTGTCGATGTCAGCCCTGTTATCGATTGTCTGCAAGCCCTTCCCGAGACAATTCCAGTCCAAACGGCGACTGACGCCCATAGGAATTCTGTCAATGTCAGTCCTGTCATTAATTGCCAATTTTATTCACGGACTGTGTATAGAAGCCCGAGAGTCCTGGAAGTTCTGCGGACGGTTCTTCAGTTCCCGCACCTCCGGCAATCACCCCGGAGCAATCACCTCGCGCCTCCGGCGAGCGATCTCCGAATGTACGCTCGTTCTTTACAACAGTCCATCTACTCTTTTCTGATAGAGCATGCAGGTTGTATTCGGATCATCGGCGACCATGTCGTCTCCTCTGCCAAAGTCTATTCAGCCCGTGAGTGTTCCTGCATGCACGAATTCTTGAGGTTGGATTGTATCGATGGCTGATCCTTCCTAGTCGCAACACAATGTCACTTTAAACGCGTTCTCAGCGTTTGTAGGTACCTCTTCACCCCTCTCAACGGCGCCTCCCAGATCTGGCAAACTGAAGCCGGCTTGGTCTGAGTCAAGTCTTACAAAGAACTTGAATGAGGGATCCAAGTGCAGTACTGAGGAGGGAAGTTCATCGCATGTCTTGGTGCCAGTTACAGGCTCGAATTCAACTGAGGTAGAACGTACGTGTATTTTCCCTATCTATAACTGGATCTAAATGCATCATCTAATGGTATTCACAGATCATACTGGTGAGGAGAACGAAGACATCAAGCAGGAAGTAAAGGGCGTCAAATTTTTCGTCAAACGCGGAGATAAGCCATTTTTGGATGGGATTCTAGGACACGTCAAACTTTTGTCCGATAAGACTACACGAGACGAACGACTGTGTCAGTACTTTCGATACCGTGTCGGTCGATTAAATCAGATCTCATTTGATGAATCCCAGTGTTTCGTCGTGAGCCCCTTTGGCAGGTCTCGCTGAACATTCGACTCCACCCTTCAATACGTTGCACCTTCGATGCTAATGAGCACGTCTTGCGTATCCTTGTCACTGAACCTGTGGAAAGCAAGGACGAGCGAGAGATTGTAATATATGCTTTCAAGGTGGGTTTTGTCGTGTTCCAAGTACATGTAGAAAGTCTTGACATTTGAAAAAGCCTGGAAGGTCATGTTCTGAACAGGATTTCAAGGAGTTTTCGGAAACGTTTTTGAAGAGCCCGGGGCTCCAGGCAAAGAACGAGTCTGAGAATGCTGGGTAGAACAAGAATCCCGCAGTACGGCATCTTGGACCGGTCCAGAGGCTGTTTGTTGCCGAAGTAACGGCAATTTTGTTCGTCGGGTTTCCGGGAGCCGTTAGGATTATGTCGTATGCTCCCTTCTCTATTCACGTTTAATTACAGCTAGATATTTGAGGCGGCTATGTGAAATTACTATTTGGTTGACTATTTAGAAGATGGAGGCTTTCCGATGAAGGATAGGAGATAGAATGAGATGGCAAGAGCGGAGAACACGATTGGTTGGCTGAGGAAAGTTGACAAGGCTTGACGACCTCTGAGATCATGAAACCAACTGGTAGGACGAATCTAGACCCTGAGGCTTGAGGGATCGCCGATCTTTAGAGACTTCGGAGCATTTATGAAGAGCCTGTAACGACAGTGAATAGGGTCGTCTTTCCCCGCTTCTAGACCTTTTTTCTTAAGCACTCTTGACGCAGTTCCGTAAGCTTAACAACCAGCGTAGACCCAGCAAGTATCCCTTTTCATTTCCTGTGCAGTTGCTTACGCCACTAACTAGCGAGGAACCCTGGTGGCTCTAAGACACCCTCCAGAGTTGAATGGTGAGTCTGTGTCCTTCAGTGTGCCATGATGCAGCATAGCACTTCGATATATATATATATATATTGAGAGAGAGAGAGAGAGAGAGAGAGAGAGAGAGAGAGAGAGAGAGAGAGAGAGACTAGTATTGAAAACAAAAATATATTTGAGTGCAATTAAATTCAAGAGCAAAAAGCAGCTCAATCCCTCCCCTCAAACAAAGTGACCCTACAGTAACACTTATATTTCAGCATGAAAAGAGGAACAGGAGGTTGAGATCTTGGAGCATTTTTTTTGACCAGAATCAAGGCATGTTTCTTGTTTTTGAATGCCCTCATCACTCTGAAGTAGTATTCAGCTAATGCAGATCAAGTCTCAAAGTCTGTTGTCATGTCATTTGATATTCCATTTGAAGTGCTGTACATGGGAGCTACATGTGATCTCAAAGGAATTACTTCCATAACTACATTCAATACCTTTCTTGCTCAGTTGGCACAAGCAATGGATACACATATCTCTCTCCTTTCCCACATTGAATACATTCCTTCCTACAAGCCTAAAAATCCTATGCCTGTTTCCAAACTTCTGGAGTCAGAAAGAGCTTGGCAGTGCCTTGTTCATGATGTTCAAGATTATACAGTCTCTTTGAAGGCAAAGGATAAACAACAGAGAGTAGTCAGGCCATTTTGCATTGCAATTGTCAACACATCTTAGAGTGATGGAAAGAATAGCAAAAAGGTATGTTATCTGTACTGGTCAGAATTATGTTGATATTGTGTACAGGGAACCAGTAAAAAAAAGTCTGATGCATCTAGCGAGGCTCGAGTTGAAGCACCTATTTTGGCAAACACACTCAAAGATCTGGATCTCTTGAAACAGCTCAAGAGAACTCATCATTGTGCAACATGCAACAAAGCATGTACCATTCTCAACAACAACAATGGTCATTATTACAACCTTATTTATGCTGATTTCTCCACATGAATCAATTTACTTGTAAGGTCATGACAAAGCACTCAAACTTGATGTTGAATGTCAATGTTCAGCTAAACAAACAATTTCCACATCTGCACCTGCAACTTCTGATCCTTTTACTATGTTTACAAGCATCATGACCTCCTTTGCACAGGCAATGGCCAATCTGACACCTGCCCCAGCTGTTCATGTCACACCATATTCCATCCCTTTGATGCCTCTGACACCCACATCAACTGTCTCCAAATATGTTGTAGAGGATGACTTCAAACTTCCAGACAGCCCAGACATTACAACATTGCTTAAATCACTTGACACTGATCCTCTTCATGAAAAGTTGTCTCTTGATTATGCTCAACATGCCCCATCACTGATTACTGCTGGATTTCTCAATTTGAGTGACATGGTGGATCTTTCTGTTGAAGAGTTAATTAAATATGGTAAAATAAATGTGGGTACAGCTAAACATGTTATTAAATTTGCAGCTGCAGACCATCAAAAACTCATAAGAAATGCAAAAAAGGCACAATCAAGATAATTACATAGTTTGGAACCTATAATTATATCTACTTATATGCAGCATCAGTGAGATGTAGATAAACATAAGTGTCATCTAAATTCTGATCTACATCCTCTTGTCCCAATTGTACCATCTTGCCAAACAAACTTCTTGATAGATAAGAAAGCCAGCTTGATTGGATTGAGGTCAGAAGAACATGGTGGAAGAAACATGATCTGCATTCCTTTAAAAAGCAATATAAGACAAGAAAGTAAAGAACAACAACAAGATTTACCTGTCTATGATTTTCTGAATGATCCAAGGATGTTTATGAATCCATGCATTATCCAAGACAATTACTAAGTTTGGTGCAGGAAAGGGTTGCATTTTATACAGCAGAACATCAATGAAATCCTCAAAAAAATCCATTGTGAATGAACCTTCAACAATTTTGGCATGGATTATGCCATCAAGAGACATTGCTGGTAATAAAGAGTATCTATAGTTCTATGTGAGCTGTGGCTCTTTGGAGAATAGAACAGAACACAAACCTCTTTCCTCAAACAAAAATACATTGTTGAATGCACCTGCAGCCCTGTATTGCCCATCCCTTGTGAAATATTGATGTTTGACAATCAAAAGAACTCTCATCCACAAAAATAGTCTGCTCAGGAGTATACTGCTGCCCCCACTGTAGACAAAAATCAGCATGCTTTAGTTCATTGCATTCTAAAGCTTGTCATGTGACCTGAACAGCAGATATGTGTCAGGTTCTGCTGACCACAGGGGCTCAGACCACTGGGCAAATCCTTACTTGGCACGCACAAAGTCTATACACACAACCAAAGTGGCAGGCGCGGTGTACGGACTGGGGTTGAGGGGGTGAGAGCGAGTGCAGAGGGACCAAGACTGGTCCAAGGGGCTGTTGAGGAAGCTCCAGGGTCTGGGGATGAGCTCCGGGGCTGGGAATAAGTCCCAGGAGAGAGTGGTAGGCAGGCTGGGGCTTAGACGTGAGACTCCCTAAGTCCCAGAGTTGGGAGAAGGTGGAGGAGTGGTGAAAGAGTCGGGGACTTGAAGAGAATAGAGGCGAAGAGGCGAGAAGGAAGAGAAGGAGAGAGGGAGACTGAAAGAGGAACTTGGAAGAAGGGAACTGGAGATGAGAAACAGATAGATTGGAAACAAGATGAGATGAGCAATAAGATAAGAGAGGCTAGAGTGAGTTAAAGTATGAAATAATGAAGAAACAGAGGTGAGATAAGGGAGATGGATTGAAATAGTAACTGAGACAAGCTAGAGACTGGGAAGTATGCAATATCAACACTACTTGTACCAGATACTACGCTACGGCTTATATATGGGGGGGGCAAGCGTGCTTTGGGGCTCAGGCCTGGGCTCCGGGGCAACATGTGAGGCAGGGGTCCTTGATGGAGCCCAGGGTTTGTGCAAGGTGTGGTACGGGTGTACCGTGGCTCTTGCTGAAGCCTGGGGACTGTGCAAGGATGCTGCAAATGTCGGTGGCATAAAGGAACTCACAAAGGAGAGGCCTTGCTTTGGGAGCATGGGAGGCATGGACAATGTGGGGAGGTGAGGAGTCGCCCAAAGAGGAGGCGCAGAGTGCAGGGTTTAGGCTGGGTGATGCATGTCATGATGGTTGCCTGGGCGGTGTACTGGCAGTGGTGGCAGATCATGACAATATGTGCAAGATTATTATAGAATACAGCTGGTTGCAACATACCTTTTTCATAGTGAAACAAACTCCTCTCAAAGCCTGCCAAATTCTTGACAAGCTCACAACAGCCTCTAGTCTATCTTCAAGAAGTTCCTGAGGTTTGTCAAGGTAAAGATCTGGTGTGTGCTCAACCAATCTTTTCAGAACTTGTAGCATCAGTGTTATGAATATACTAGATGCCAAGCAATGAAATAGCCCACTTATACATCAGCAGCAGATAGACAATGCTTTGCCCCCCACAGTTCTCTTAAAGTGGGTTGACAAACTACAGTCCCTTTCTGCTGAAAATTTGTCATTATTTGTTGGACTGTCCTCCTCTTGCAGCCAGTGAGATGAGTGATTTAGTGACATCCAGATGCCAGGCCATGTTCAAGATGACAGACCAAAGATCATTAGATAAGGGACAGCCACAAACCATTGCAAGATGAAGATTTATGGCAATAGAATGATGTAGTCGAAGGCAGACTTGTCAAATGGCCATGTGACAGAGATCGGAATGGCCTTGTCACTGGATCCACCACCTGTCTTGTTTATTTCTGTGGGAGCATCATGAAGTGCATTATATGAAACTTATTTCAGACCCAGAGCACTCAAGGATCAACAGTCCTGGTGCTATGTCTTGCATGAGTTCCAAAGGATACATGTATTTCATCTCTATGTATAGTTGACAAGATAGGGCAAAAAATATCAGGGCATCTGGCGACAAACGAGGCAATTCCAAGGGTCCTAGTTTGAAGGAGAACGGTACAGTGGTGGAGGAGATATGGCTTGCACGAGATTGTGCATCGAAAATGCGATGTTTTGTTGTTTGGCACGGCCGCGCCAACTATTGTGTAAACAGCTATAAATCTAATGTAGGTCTTCCAAACAATGGGAGTTTTAGTTGAACTTAATCACTTAGTAACTATTATCAGCATAGAACACTAAATGCTATTAGAAATTCATTACATATTTGTCAACGCATCGTAGTTCCAATGGTCTCAATCTATCAGTTCATGAACACAGTGCGACGTGTGGTTTACAACGAATACATTGAGCTGTGAGGTCCTCAAGCGCTGAGCGCCTAAATACAAGACTATCTCAGTCACGGGCCTTATGCCGGCATCTGCTGACTTCGTAAGAAGCAAAGTTATGGCGTGGGGGTTTCCAAAGGCGTCAATCAGACAGATCCCCTGATTGACTCTCGCCGGGCATCGTGTTTGTCATGCTGTTCGTGAGGTCCACTTTGACCTATGCTTGAGGACACCCACTTACCGCCTCGTTGTAGAAAATGCCGCAGAGGAGCCAAAGGAATGTCAAGGGCGCGTATCAATTTCCGAAACAACGCCCATCAACTTGAAGGAAGGATTTCCGGCGCCCGTCAGTTGCGTTATGGCATTTGTTCTAGATCGAGAATGTCGAAAACTGCGGTACCTAAAGTGATATGCCATATAATGGAGTAACAAACTCCCTTGAGGGACAGGAGAGAATGCAAGCGACGGTGGCTGTGTGAAGGGCCGCGAATATATGAATGACATGGGCATGTGGTTATGTTTTTATTCCCGCAACTTTTCCCGTCTCACTTTTCCCCGAGTCACCAGATTGACTAGGTCCTGCCTCCCGACGGACCTTTTAAAACCAGTCCACTCGTTTATTATAACTCACGTTCAGAAGAAAGTTTACGAACAGCATTTTCTTGAAGACTGAAACATATAATCAGTAAGCCGCCCTTTTTCTTCCGACGTGTCAATGTCATCAACTCTTGTATTTCTTTCTTCCTTTCCACTCCCTCCATCATTTGCGACTGACAACTTGCTGGTCTCGTTGTATCTCGTTAACGTTATTTCTTCCACAGTCTATCTCTGAAAAATGTTTGCAACATTCGCACTGACGGCTCTCCTCGCCTCTGCGTCTCTCCTCCGGGTCCGCGCTGATGTCACGCCCTCTGATCCTGGGCCTGGAGTCGTGTACAAAGTCGGCGGATCGTGTCATATTGCGTGGATTGGGGATAAAAGCTCGCCGACAGCATGGAAGAATATGGCTATTCAGCTCATGACGGGAGATAATCTCGGTATGATCCATCTCACGAGTGAGTTTGCGTCTCCGTCAGACCCTAGCGTTTTATAACTCTCTAACCGATGTGTCGTAGCTGTGGCGACCGGTCTTGATGGCACTATCGACGGGACATTTGATCACACCTGTCCATCTGTACGTGTCCAAACTTCTGATCCAAAACACCACAGCCAAGACCCGAACTTATAAATACTCCTGCTATAGGTCTCTCCTAATTCCGCAATCTACTTCTACCAGTTTACCGCACCCAATGCACCCCAAAAACAATGGACCACCCGCTTCACCATCGCGTCCGCCGCCGGCGCTACCACCCCACCCACAAACAACATCCAACCAGGAGGCGCCGCAATCCCCTGGGGCACTGGTGCCCTCACCGACCCCTCGACTGCCGTCCCACCGCCCTCTTTCGTCGCTTCATCCTCCGGGTCTCCCATTCCTGCATCCACGTCGGCCCTGGCGACTGCACCTCTCAGTTCTTCGACTCCACCCGCTGGTCCGCCGACGATCTTGTCTTCTTCGTCCGTGGCTTTGAGCACGAGTGTGCCTACCGCGTCGGGGTTCACGACCGTTCTGCCGTCGTCGGCCGGTGCGGCCGCCCCGTCTGTGTCTGTGTCTGCGAATTCGACTGGGCATGTTCAGGATAACGCAGCTGGGTCTGTCGTCGTGAACTCGCGCGTGTGGCAGGCGGTTATGGGACTCAGCGCTTCTACGATCGCGTTTGTGGCTTTGCTTTGATTCAATGGACTTATTTCATGTGGATACTGCGGACATACGTATACCATACCCTACGAACATTCATTACTGCGCGTGGAATTTCTTGCAATTTGTGGATGGATTTATCGGGCAGGAGATTATTTCAGTTTGCTACTTGGTGGTTGTTTTGGGAAACGGAAAAATACTGATTTACTGTGAAACAGTTGGACTTTTTCAAAGTGACACGATCATTACTACTGGTTTTGTGTAACCCGTTAGATGCTGCTATTCAATTTCCTTATATCTCCGAACCTCCGTGATCTCTTGCAAGAATGTCCTTGAACAGCGGCGGCAATAATTGACCTACGAGCGATGCTCGTGAATGCTCTTCCAACCCCACAATGGTTCATAATTAGGCTGCATCAAAAAGTGTAGATGCGCCTTGATGGTGTAATTAAGAGAAGCGCGTGATCAGACGATAAGTATGCAAGAATACAAATCCAAGGCATATCTAAATATAATACAAGGAAAACATCGTGGAATACATCGCCTACTCTTCCACTTGATGAATCTATGACGAAAGAATGAGGGTCCATTGGTCTGTATCGAGAGAAATTCGTACCAGATGTGCAAGTCGTGTCCATTCGCTGAGGGAGCGAATATATTCATCGCGGCCCTCGTCAACGGGATGATCAGCCTGCCATAGGACAAAACTTGAGAACTGGGACGCGACGGATAACGTCCTTGTTCCCTCGTCCTCGTCCTCGTCCTCGTCCTCGTCCTCGTCCTCGTACATGTTCATAAGGTCATCGTCAACAGACTCGGGCTCATCATTGACCGCTTTCCTGCGGCTTCTCGTAGTTCTCTTCTCATTATTGCTCAGGGTCTTTCTCTCAGCCCCCTTCCCCTTCTTGCCGCGATTCGACGCGTCTTCTCCGCGTAACACGACACCCACGTAACCCTCCGGAAGAGCCACCTTCAATCCTTGTATCGTACGGCCTCTAAATGACGAGATAAAGCGCGTCGTTGCATCTGTTACGCGCTTTGCGCCAGATGAAGATGCCTCCTCAGGCGCGAAACTCGCGTCGGGCTCTATCGTGTCTTCGAGAGTATCTGTGGATGCACCAGATTCCTGCGACGAGACTGCATCCTGTGAGTTGGAGATTGGTTGCGCGTCACTAGTACGTTCTTCTGGCGGGGCGGGTGCACCAACGGTCTCCTTCGCGGCATCGACGCGTAGATAGGTCGATATTGGTGCTGGGCCGGAGTAGTCGATGTGAAAGGGCATCAAGTAGGGCTGACATGTCTCGAGGCTGTCAGGGTTTTCAAGTGTTAGAGTAGTCATGAAAAGTGTAGCCGAGGCGTGTCACTAGGTCATTTTGATGATGACTGTCACACTTGAATAAGAAGCTGCAAAAATTGTACAAACGCAGAATGTACTACAAAACTGTTCTGCATTTTTGAAATTAAGAAGAGGCAGATTACATATTGTGAATGTCCGTTGGAAGGATAATTGTACGAAAAGCTAAAAATAATTGTGTTGCGTCTAGAAGCGTGCGATCCAAATATGGACGATTCCGATGCCAGAAGCCGTGCTGCCGCCTTGACGCGTTTCTTTAAAACTATAACGGCGACACCGCCCTATCCGCCTCTCCTCTAACCATAGTCCATCTCAACACACTAGCCGGAGAATATGGACCAGGACCTCATCAAGCTCGTTAATAAACTCCAAGACACGTTCAGCAACCTAGGCTTGTCAAAAATTTCTTCTATTTTTGTGGGGAAGCTGACTTGCGGCGTGCAGGAGGGGAGCTGGACATGCCCCAGCTCGTCGTTGTATGTATCACCCGCCTTTACACCCTTCTATGTCTGGGGGTCTTATTATGTATATAGGTGGGCAGTCAATCAGCGGGAAAATCGAGTGTCCTAGAAACGTATGTCATATCTTCAGCTAGTTGAACATTATTGACAAATTTACAGGATCGTTGGACGCGACTTTCTTCCTCGAGGACAGGGCATTGTCACACGACGACCGCTTGTTCTGCAACTCATTCACACACCCATTCCGACAGAACCTTCACCAAATGCACCTCCATACACTGAATGGGCTCAATTCCTCCACATAGACAAGCGTTTCACAGACTTCAATGAGATTCGCAAGGAAATTGAGCAGGAGACATTCCGAGTCGCTGGACAGAACAAGGGTGTTAGCAAGCTGCCGATCTCGCTGAGGATATACAGCCCAGACGTCTTGGATTTGACATTGGTCGATCTTCCAGGTTTGACAAAAGTGCGTGTGATTACTGCATGACCTCGGATTCCTTATTTATTCTCTAATCCTTTTAGATACCCGTTGGTGATCAACCGAGCGATATCGAACGGCAAATTCGAAACTTGATTCTCGAATACATCTCAAAACCAAACAGGTATGTCTCGTGAGTCGTCTCTAACGACCTCTCATGGCCTTCCTTGCTTAGCGTCATCCTATCTGTATCACCGGCCAACGTCGATCTCGCCAACTCTGAATCACTCAAGCTCGCTCGCCAAGTCGATCCTCAAGGCCGACGCACCATCGGCGTGCTGACCAAACTGGACCTCATGGACGCCGGCACCAACGCTCTCGATATCCTTACAGGACGTGTCTACCCGCTAAAACTCGGTTTCATTGGCGTTGTCAATCGCAGTCAACAGGATATTAACTCGGAAAAGAGCATGGCGGATGCACTTGAGAGTGAAAATGAGTTCTTCAAAGGACACCCTGCTTACCGGAATATCTCACACAAGAATGGGACGAAATATCTGGCTAAAACACTCAATCAAGTACGTCAATTGCTATCCTGAGTCTTCGGAGAAGATTAATGCTGCCATTGATAGGTGCTAATGAACCATATACGTGAAAAACTTCCGGACATGAAAGCACGTCTCAACACGTTGATGGGCCAAGCTCAACAAGAGCTTAACTCATTTGGTGACTCTGCTATCTTCGGGGACAAGAACCAGGTAAAGATCCAACCTCAACAAGTCCTTTCTAGATGCACCTTTCTCATTCATATAACAGCAAGGATCGCTGATTCTCCGCCTCATGACTCAATTCGCGCGCGATTTTATCGCATCAATCGAGGGCACGAGAGTTGATATCTCGACGAAAGAACTTTCAGGAGGTGCACGGATATATTACATTTTCAACGACGTCTTTGGCCAGGCGCTTGCTTCAATCGACGCGACTCACAACCTCGAGAACCAAGATATCCGAACGGCTATCCGTAACTCTACCGGCCCTCGGCCCAGTCTGTTCGTGCCGGAGATTGCGTTTGACCTGCTGGTGAAGCCTCAGATCAAACTTCTTGAGGCTCCTAGTTTGCGATGCGTGGAGCTGGTCTATGAGGAGCTCGTGAAGATCTGCCATAATTGTACGAACGCGGTACGTGCCAAAAAAAACATGAACCGTCGTTTTTGATTCCTCAAACGTTTCTCTCCCTTTGATTGATAGGAGCTCGAAAGGTTTCCTCGGCTCCATGCACAGCTAATTGAGGTTGTGTCGGAACTGCTTCGTGAACGGTTGGGGCCTACATCCGAGTACGCTCAGAGCTTGATTGAGATACAAGCGGCCTACATCAACACCAATCATCCCGCGTTCATCTCTGGATCTGCAATCGCTGCACAGCAGAACAATAACCCTCAACGATTACCTGCTCCTCCTCGGGTACTCACCTTTCGCCCATTTTGTCTAAAGCTGACGTCATCTCTTTTAGCCAACATCGACCGAACCCACGACAACGAATGGGATCTCACCAGAAGAGGACGACGAGACCGCCTCAGAAGACAGCATATTCCCACCACGGGACTCCCGCTCCGTCCCATCGACCATACACGAGCGCTCACGGGCCAGCATCTCAACGAGCACTACCATTCCCTCTCTGACCGCAGGCGCCGGCATCGTCGACAAACACGCCTCCTCGCGAAGCCGGCACTCGAGTCAAAACCAACTTCAAGCCCAAAATGCGCGCGATGCCCACCGACCGCAATCAGGGCCTACGCCCAACGGCAGCGGGTCGTCCCCGACCGCACGGGAGACGTTCCTCAATTACTTTTTTGGCCAAAATGGCCCCGGTCCGATCTCGGGATCGAGTGTCGAGAGAAGCCAGCATGCGGGGGGGCAGAACGCCATTGTGCCTGTGGGCAGGGATGTAAGCGGGGCAGAAACGGTGCTGTCGCAGGGGCTTATGGCCGGCAAAAGGGGTATTGATGGGAATAGTGCGGCGTATGACATGAAAAGCCTAGGAAAGCATATTGAGGCTGTGAGTAAATGGCACTGCTGCGTGGGTCAGCTGGGACGAATTGGTGCTGACTATATTTATCTTTTTTTCCCCTCGGTTTCGCAGGTCTCGGTCGAGGGCACTAACATGACGGCCCGAGAGGAGATGGAGACGTCCCTCATTCGCTCGCTTATCGCGTCGTATTTCAATATCGTTCGCCAGAGCATTCAGGATTTGATCCCCAAGGCGATCATGCATCTCCTTGTCAACCACACCTCACAACATGTACAGAACCGTCTGGTGTCGTCGTTGTACAAGCCTGAGTTGTTTGCGGATATGCTGAATGAGGATGAGGCGCTCGTGGCGGAACGGGCGCGCGTCAAGGCGTTGTTGGATGCGTACAAGGAGGCGTTCAAGATTCTTTCGGACGTTAATCTAAAGTCGACATAGAACGGGAGGAGCGAGGAAGATATATCATGGTCATAGATTACACTACCTTGGGTTCTGGTTACCCCGGGCCTGCCTAGTAGCAGTTTAACTGCATCTCGCTTTCAAAATATACATGCAACTCATGTTTTTTTTTCACACTTTCAACTTCGTTGGTGACGTCAGATGCGTTATCACACTTCAACCTTAACTGTAGGCCGACGAATCCTACTTAGATCGAGAAAACAATGGATTAGTAGAGTGGGGTAGGGAAGCCCACAAAGCCGTATCATTCGTGTATATACTATCTGTCAGTATCAGACATAATCACACAATCCTATCATACGTAAAGAGCGCGCAAACGCGATGGATCACCCGAACCACGCAACACAAACCAGCGAGAGGGGGAAACAAGCAGGCGGGACAGGAAAGCAAAACGGGTTGGTACCCTTCCCAGCTACTCCAGAAGGATGGGAGAGGGAGGACCAACCCGCACATTTAAAAGCGCATATAGCCATGAAACCTCTGAATAGTTTGTTGGGGTTTTATGGGTCGGCATCCGCAGCGGGCGTCGTGGCCGAAGTATCAATAGCGTTAGCGCTAGTACCCTTCACAGCAACCCACTTCTCCTTCGCCTCCTTCGCCGCCTCTTCCTTCTTTTCCCCTGATTTCTCCGTGTCGTCGTCCGACGTGAGACTTTCTTCGGTGTCAGCATCGACACCCGTGCCCTCTGATTCTGAAGAAGCAGACGACTCCGTCGTCGTCTCCTCTGCTGCTGATGTTTCAGTAGGTGTTGAGGGCGTGGTTATTGTAGAAGAGCTAATTTTCGCCACCTCCTTTGCTGCCACCTCCTTAGCGAGCTGTTTCTTGGCCTTGGCGCGAGCCTCTTTTCGCTCAAGTTTCTAGAACGCATGAATTAACGGCCAGATATTGACAATAACCCTGGATCTTACCTCCTTAATCTCCTTCTCTTCTTTCTTTTGGCAAGCGTCAATAAGGTGGGATACGCTGCATCAAATGGAGAACAGTACCTCTTTTGCTTCCTTCTCCTCCTTCTATACAAAGATCATCAGTCAATGAAATCGTAGATAGAGAGATCGAGTCTGAATCAAGTGTACCTCTTTCTTCTCCTTCTCCTCTGCTTCCTTCTTTTCTTTTGCCTCGCGCTGTGTGCGGCGGTGAGAACAAAAGAACAAAACTGGGAACCACTGAGATACCTCGGCCTTTTCCTTCTTCAACTTCTCACGAGTTTCACGCTCTTGAACTATCCACTCCCCAACTTCGTCGACACATTCTCGGGGACGAGTCTTATTCTTGAGCAGATACCCTTGAAGGCCAGCCACCTATCAAATAACAAAGGCATCAACGAGAGGGAAAGTTTGCTTGATAATCTCGATTCTCACACTCAATTCATCCTCAGGGATCGCCGCGGCGAAACGTTTGGCAAGTTCAGATATTTCTTCCTCACTCAATAATGGAATAACGTGAGCAGGGGCTTTGCGCTTGGGGAGAGGAAGGTTCTTTTGTGAGGCGTCTGTGGGCGCGGCATCGGATGCCATGATATTACTTGCAGGCTTACAGGGGAAGAAGCACTTGAAGATGCCCTCGGCTTGCCATTTTGTCGCATGTGTGAAGTTTACCCAGACGTCCATGCGACCTGGTCGCGAAAGGGCAGGATCAAGGCGTTCGATGTGGTTTGTTGTGGCAAATAGAAGGCTACACATGTCATTTATTCATTAGTCAAGGTTATGATGAAATCGAAAGCCGTGAGACGTACCGGCCCTCTGCGGCGGCCACTCCATCAAGACTGTTCAGTAAGCCGCTCAAACTCAGAGTAGAACCATCACTGGTTTCAGTTGTACTACTAGAAGTAGATGCCGTTGCGACAGTGGGCGCTCCGGTTGATGATGAATCACGGCTCACTGAACGCGTGAATGCTGCGTCCAAATCTTCCAAAAGTAAAATACATCTGTGCAAAGATGAACCTAAGTCAAGTACTTTCAAGGGCTCGATAAAAAAGGAAGATACCTTGACGGTACATGGCCCATTAATGTGGTTAATGTGTTATCACTCATTCTACAGATGAATGAATGAGTAAAAATTACCCCTAAGGTGATGAAAACTCTTGCCCCTTGGAGGAGAGGGATACGACATAGATGTCAAGACCCAGCTCTCCAGCTAAAGAATGAATAAGGGAGGTTTTGCCGCTGTGAAACGGTGTTAGACACGTCAAGAGCGGACAAGAACTTCAAAGAACCTCCCAGGCACACCGTGGAGCAAGTAACCTCTACGGAAGGGAATTCCTGATATTACGGGATACTCAATTTATTAATGTTACGGATTTGCGCTTCACGAACCTCGTTCTGCATACCTAATACGGAAGGTGAGATAGATCGGAGGACTAGGCCATGAAACGCACCATTCCTCTGAGGCAAGGAAATCCTTGCAGTCAGCCAAGAGCATATCCTTCACACCGGGTTGAAGCACAATGGAACTCATAGGCCTCTTTTGCCTAGCACCATTCCAGCGCCAGCATTGGTAAGTCCTAAGTATGAGAAAAGTACAGAAATTGCGTCATACGCAGCGAATGGGCTTACGTGTCAGCCATAAAAATATGGACACGGTGTTCGGCATCCTTCTCATATTCACGCTTTGCTTCGAGAACAAGCTTTTTAAGGATATCATTGTTGCGAGCAACAACACTCAAGAATGATCAGCCTTCAGTCACCGAGCATAACGGCATGATGATATGCATACCTAATCTTCAGAGAAGATCCCTGACCATAATCGGGGTAACGTTTGGTGCGCGTAATCTACCATAAGTATCTCGATAAGCAAACCGGGCCACTGGATGATGGAACATCTCACTCTTAACCAATGACCACGGTAATAGATTGTGTGGGTGGTGTCTAATGTTAATGGTATTGAACATGCGAAAGAACGGGAGATTATTGCCGCTCACCAACGCTTGGCATGAATGCAACCTTACGCCTTCTGCGTCCGTGAACCAAACCATCATCTTCCTCATCTTCCTCATCCTCCAAGTCACCAGTTGTCGATTGTGTCAAGCCGCTCCGTCCAACAGACCGGGTGGTTATTTCAAACTCTCGGCTACGACCCCAAGCAGGTTGCTATAAGCAGCAGAATTAGGAACACGCATAAGAGGTAGAGTACTACGGATAAAACCTTGGAGAGCCAGTGCATCAACCTGCACAGGGAACACTATAAGGCATGAAGAAAGTCAAATGAACACAAAACATACCAGTCGTAAGGATAATCTTCCTGGCTGAAATGCGCTGTTAAAAAGAACGCTAATGTGGAGATTCCGTTGAGAAGGCAACACTGCTGAGAATGATCGTTTTTGCATACAGTCTATGAAGCCATTCCATGCTGAAACCGAAACACGACGAGCGGTCTCTACAGTTCCACCAATAACGACGAGTTTCTGAGTCAGTGAGTCATCCAGGGTCAGAAAGAGCAACGTTGGACGCAGGCCGAAACGTACAAGAGTATCCTGGATGGCCCCAGTGTTCATGCCCAGGGGTGACAGTATGTTCTTGATTGTGTCCATGAGAAATGGACGTAATGGAGGTTGACTCGTAAGAGGGAGAAAGAGAGGTAGGTAGTGGCATTTACGCGTCTGCCTTATATGGATTTGATACGTGCCTCGTGGTTAAGAAGGCAGGGTAGCGCCTATACTTGAATGAGTCCGCGGCACCTATCCCACTTCGGTGTACTTATTTCCGAACTTTTTCTCGAATCAGTCTGACTGCGATCACCAGGAAATAGTTGTCACTGACTAGAGACAAGTCAAGAAGCGCCCAGAGAAACAGTTTCGGTTAGGTCGCTCCCGTAGAATGTCTCGAGTTTGGTCCGCAGGGTACCACTCCCATTCATTATTTACAAAAAAATCGTGACTGCTTCGTCGTCGGAATTACTTTTGAACATTCATCGTGGTCGAACCTGAAGTGGTGACCCGCCGAGTCAAGGACCCTGTCGTATTGATCTGGACCTGTCCTGATTTACAGGCGGTCGACTTCGAGGAAGCCAACGCTTGCTAGGAAAGGAAAGCAATTGTGGCACAGGGTATGCGGACGTCAAGTAAATCCCATGTGTAGCCGAACGCGAGGAAGGTAATTCATTGGTAAGGTATCCAACATTTGTGAAAATCCATACATAGTTCAAAATATTTACAGCTGATGCATATACTCGACATAACTCCGATTTCCCAAAAAATTGGCTTCTCATTCGTTATTTATATGTTTCTGTCATCGTTAACTCTTCTCGCTCTTGCTGAGCTACTGATAAATCGCTCTCAGCAGCCACCCGTTCTCCTAGAATGGCTTCAACATCAAACAATGAGGATATGTCGCCATTGTCCTCTCGTGATTTCCCACGAGCTCATCAGAAACAGCATCCTGCAAATCTCCATGACAGACCCTGATGAGTACCAACGTACACCCCTTGATTACGAGTCATAAGCAACCCGATTTTGATATCACTTCCTTTCATCCCCATAAAGACCCGGTCCGAACGGTTATAAATGGGACGTATGCTGTGCATTGAGGCTCTGCGCAATAGCTCCTACATATCCTGTCATGGGTTCTCTGTGTACATGCAAACAATTTCCATTATTCCGCCCTATCCACCAATGGCGTCTTGTGTTACGCTGGACTGACAAAAGCATAATCGTGCAAGACTCTGCCAAGTGAGACAAGAGACTTGTAGACACATTAAACGGGTCTGGCGGTGACCGGTAAACAGTGTGTGACCAAAGTGGGAATGAGCATGAAAATGTGGCGCAGCCATCGCGCACATGGGTGGGTGATTATTGTCGTTTTCAACAGCATTATGCAGTGCAAAGGTAGGGACCACTTGAAGGACTAACGAAGTGGGTGCAGACCGGCCCTGCATCCGTACAGACGGGTCCATCCGGCATCACGGAAGATCAAATGTGTGGTTAACAAAACTTCATGTATTGCCTGACCGCTTAGCATCTAATTTAGACTGAATACGCCGCGTTGGAAAATAGCCGTCAAAAGAGCTGATATGTACCGGAGCCGCCATGCTTTCTGTGTGGGAATGTAAGCATGGGTCTTTGTGAGCAGACCCAACGAATTTTGATTAGGAATTTCAAGCTTCCCATTTTACATGTTCGGGAAGTGATCTAATCCCTCGAAAAATTTCGATGGATCGCCCTCCCGATGTAGATCCAACATGGAAGACCAACGGATATGGTTCCTGGTACACATCCGGTGCGGAAGTTTGAAGCCGGGCTAAGTACATTCGGGTCGCGATGGAAGAGCGTGTCCTACATGATTTGAGGGCGCACATCTCCATCAGTAGCGATTCCGTGTTTACTAGGCGGCAACGTCCCGACCACCTGGACCTGATGTATGGTCACATGTACCAACTTTGACTGCGTGCGGAGCCAGGAGGTGAGGATCGTGGCCCTCTAACTCCAGGATGACTCTTGGCTCTGTTCCACCACGATTCGGGTCGCATCGCCAGCAAAGGGTCAAAGATACCTGTACCGCGTATATGAGCCAGACGCCAGTGGAGCGCCGGCCTGTGCATTGTAGGGAAAGCGCAATCTGGAAGAAAAATGAGTGTAAGTACGCCATGACCATTAGGAGGCATCTATATCCTACGGCGTGGAGAGCCGCCCCTAACAATAGTGACAATCAATAAATAGATTACTGTAAGGGGTACTCCAATGAAGATGAGAAGAGAGAGGCATGATCTGGAATGTGAACATCCTTGTTTCCCTCAGACATCTTCAGATTCATTTCCTTCGTTCTGCTTGATCGGTCAGTCCAGAGGGTTGAATAACGGGGAATTTTTTCCCCCGACTCTCATCGGTCATGGGTGTGTGTGTCTTGTTGTCATCATAGCACCTCACCGGACTATTTTTAATTTGTCGTACTTACCGCATGCCTGGATCACAAAACAAAAATTTTGTTTGAAGTACCAAATGAGGGCATAAGTCCAGTGAATCGAGAAACTATCTAGTTATATGATAATTGCGGCGACAGCGTAATCTCGACATACTATATTGGTTGGTATTCAGGTCTTCTACTTGACGACATGGGAACCTAAGGATCTCACCGCGTGATTTCGCTCCGTCGTGTCCTCGTGAGTCCGAATGGGAAATTTGAGTTACTCCAACATCTGAAAACCTCCGTGGAGCCGTACAGCACCAAAATGATGGGCATAATGGCTTCTAACACGCGTGATAGTTCTGCGAGATTGATTGTTAGACGAAAATTACATGTGGCTCGTTCGACAGATTTATGTCTCGTCAAAGGAAATTCCAAGCTCCGCCGTCGAATTGACACAGCACTTGGACAATGATGCGAAAAGGCCGGTGCCCCTGGACCTGAGAAACCCATCTGAAGCGCCGAAACAAAAGGCCCAACATAGTTAGAAATAGAAAGGTATTCAAGTTCTTGATAGGCTTGTGAGCTGTAAAGTAGGTTGGACACGTACCCCGGGCCTCTGTATACGACATACGTTCCGACAATCAAATGACTTCATATGGGGATTAAAAATACATCAGGTTATGAGGCTTGATCAACAATTAGTGGTTATCTTTACAGAAAGGACATAGGACTTACCTAACGACAGCAAGGTCTAGTCCCGTCGCTGCAGAAGCGAACCTAGCTCCATTTCCGCAGTTACCTCATCTTCTGCTGCCTGCACAGGAGGTACACTCAGACCCTCAGACATCTCTCTCTTCACACAGAATTGTTCAGCCATCGTAACTGTAAATATAGAGCCCGCAATCATAATGAGCCAGAAGAAGCCAGAAGTAGGTATGGAAGCCGAGTAGTAGCTCGTCAGCACGAGGTGGTTAAGCAATAATGTCAGTGTGAAATCAAGGATAAGCCGGGGCCGACGGACAAGAGTGTACAGATAGAAGATGCTGTGATATTCCAGATTCAACCTTGAGAAAAATGACAGGAACAGATGACAAGTGCACGTACTCTGCGGAGCAAGCAACAAGCCAGCACAGCGCAATGATCCAGCCGCGTATAGGATCCACTCGTCCGTCCCATCTGTCTTCTTGCAGCCCATAACCGATTTTCTTCCCACCACTCCAAACCCACGAATACCCGTCGCGCGCTCCATGTATACCGCGTACCGTTGGTCGGCCTGCCATTTCCCGCCAGTCCATGATCATCCCTGTACAGTACATACCTGTCAGATGATTCGCCAAGGAGCCACGAAAGGATCACTGGACTCACCGACGTTAGCCGCTCCACCTTCGTACGCTAGAGAGGTCGGCTCGGCGAAAATGGCAAGTAATGGAGGAACCAGTATTGATAATGTGAGATAATGAAGAGTTTGCATTGATACAATCTACATGGTCGTTCACGTCACTCAGTATCATTATAATGATTCCAAAACATTCGACTCACTTGTGAGATTAGAAGTATAGGGTCCCAATTAGTATTCGTATTGCGTTTAGGTGCCATGATGGCTAAGTGCGAGAAAGAGAAAGACTATGATACCGTCGCAGCTCACTCAACTGCCCATGCAGCGTTGGAGACGTGGGGGGTGGTAGATGAGAACAATGAGTCTAGGGTTAGGTTTTGTCACAAGCAAAGGCCGTGCGTGCTTTGTATTCAGTTGTTCGGGTTAATTTCCAACATTCATTCCATGTTCGTGCGTTACTACACTGTCGTATAAACCAGTGCTTGTGTGATCCGTCTCTCTTACAAGAATGCCCACTTCATCGTATGAGAGGCTCCCGGACAGGGACGATAACGCTTCTGCGTCTGGCTCATCTCTGACAATCAACCAACAAGCACTTGCACGGCCGAACACCTACTACGGAGAGGGTCCTTTTGATCCACCAAGTTCAGACGATGAGGATGACAAGGAGACAGGGGAACTTCTAGACAAGCGTGTCATGCCGTCTAGCCCAAGTCTAGCAGAGCGTGGGGGCGTGTTCGCAACGGGTTCAGGACATACGATGGATGATGATTCAAACCTGAAGAAACCAAAGAATGTATGTTGAACAAGGACGCCCTTCTCCAAGCGTTCCCTGAAGCGTCTCGCGTCCCGTCTTTTCTCGTGAGCTAGTATACAACGTACTAATGTCTATTATCTGACAGCTGTTCTCGTCTCATCGATTTTTGGCCGTCCTTCTCTTCTTTATTATTCTTGGAGCTTTCTTTATTGGCTATTCTGCTGCACGGACATACAAAGTAGCTGTGTCTTACCATACTGGCTCGCGGAAATTCACCATGGACCACATATTCAACAACACTTTTGGAGTAGATCGCAAGGCTATTAATTGGGTACCAGAAGGTGGAATTTTTGATTTTGTCGTGTCCCTACCATAATTCACTCGTTACCCAACAGCTGGCGATGGCGTTTATTCACTCTTTGAAGGTGGAGACCTCAAGCTCGTTGACTTGAAAACGGAAACCATCACAGTTCTCGTGTCTTCTAGAGACATAAAGAATGTTGGGTCCCCTCTATCTTCTGAGGTCGTAGACAACAATGTCATTTACTACGTCACGTAGGAAAATGGCGCACCGCTGACCCGGTTTTCTTGGAAACTATCACCAGATATGAAATATGTTCTCCTTAAGGCGGGTTTTCGCAAGGTGAGTACGAAAAAGAGTAATTCTATTATTTAGTTGATATTTCTTCCCTCCCAGCAATGGCGCTGGTCAGCATTTGGAAACTATTACGTCCATAATATAGCAGAAAAGACTACTTTCCCTATTATACCGCCTACATATCCTTCTAATACTGCCTATGCTACATGGGCGCCTTATGGACATTCCATTGCATACGTCGTAGAAAACGATCTATATGTACTCCCTACACCAACGTATGTCTTCTCAACCTATCTTCATTTCAATCTAACATTTATCATTTCAGTTCACCCCCCATCCGCGTCACTTCAACAGGAAACGCTTCACTATTCAACGGTGTTCCCGACTGGGTCTACGAAGAAGAGATTTTCTCCAGCGACTTTGCCCTCTGGTGGTCCCCCGATGCTACCAAACTTGCCTTCCTCGCGTTTGACGAAACCAAAGTTGACACATACAACTTCCCCATCTATAATCCTACCGAGCACAGCAACGCTGTGATTCCTTATACCAGTGACGTCAGGATGAAATACCCCAAACCTGGTTACAACAACCCCATCGTCTCCGTACATGTATTTGACCTTGGGAAACACACCGAGGACGCTGTGTTAGCCACTGTAACAGGCTCCGAATCGTCTGGCGCTGAGAATACATATGAACTCGAGTGGCCGGATCGGCATCCCGAGAATGACAGCGTCATTCTCGAGGTCGCGTGGGTCGGAAACTCGTCGCTGATCGTGAAAGAGGTGAATCGGAACGCGGACGATGGGAATGTTGTGCTTTTCGATATGAATAGCTCCGCTTCGTGGTCGCAAGGCAAGGTGGTTCGCAAGCTCGGAAAGAAGGGCGAGGAGGGAGATAGAGGCTGGATAGACAATGTAAGCTCTCAAATTACCGTGATGTTTTTTCGTTCCGAAACCGAGACGTCGGCTGGGATTATCAGGATCAAACTATCCACCCTCTTCCTGAAAATATGGTTGCCAGAGGGGCAGGAGGTGCTTACCTCGATGTCGTGCCAACTCCAGAAGGCTACAACCATATCGCGCTTTTCAGCCCAGCAAGCTCTGGGACTCCCCATTTCCTTACCAGTGGTAGCTGGGAAGTCACAGGTGGAATTAAAGGCATTGACGTCTCGAAGGCTGTGGTGTGAGTTTCTGAATCGACTCTAACCATGTTTAGCTTAAGTCGTTGCTGTAGGTACTTCGAGGCTGCGAATCCCTCATCCGTCGAGCGCCACGTTTACTCTGTACCCCTACCAAAGGATCTTACGTTCAAGAGAACAGAACCAACTGCGTTGACAGACGCGACAAAACCAGCTTTCTATTCAACCAGCTTCTCCCCCGGTGCAGGCTACTATTTGCTGAGCTATCAGGGGCCGACAATTCCATGGCAGAAGATCGTACAAGTGGGCAATTCCTGTAAGGCGTCGATATTCGATTCGTATGATTAATTTTCAACTAACACTGCTGTGGAGCATTTGAGCACATTTTAACCAAGAATGAATTCCTCGCTAACGTTACCATGGAGTACGAGGCGCCAACCATCGTGCGCTCCACGATCGTCAGTGACGGTTACGGTTCGTGGTCGTCCATAATGAATTGTTAATTAATGGCTAAAGTCGTTGGTTATCGCGCGTGCATAGAGCTTAACGTGCAAGAGATTCGACCGCCGCGTATGGACGATTCTGGACGCGTCAAGTACCCAGTTCTCTTCCGCGTGTACTTCTGTCCTCCTCGGGTATTCAATGACAACATTACTGACTTTATGCTCTAGGTACGGCGGTCCCAACAGCCAAATGGTTGACCTTAAGTTTGCACGGACTTGGCATGATTATCTCGCCTGCGGGTTGTCTTATATCATAGTGACTGTTGATGGGCGTGGCACGGGATACAAGGGCCGCCATTTCAGGAATCCTGTCAAAGATAACCTTGGCTTCTATGAGACGATTGACCAGATCAATGCTGCAAAGTACGTGGAGAAGGCCGATTGGTCTCAGATTGCTTTGTGTTGATGTAAACCCCAGGATCTGGGCTGCGAAGGAGTATGTGGACAGGAAACATATCGGAATCTGGGGCTGGGTCAGTTCCCTTGTCTCATCTGCTAGCGGTTCTCAATATAAGCTAATCAAATACAGTCATATGGTGGCTTCATGGCTTCAAAGGTTGTGGAAGCCGATGCAGGTGTGCACTCTCTATCAATGGCGATTGCTGTACGTAACGTGTGTTTCGACCTGTATCCTTCCGTATCGGACTCACTTGTTTTGTTGCCGATCTCACATAGCCGGTAACCAGCTGGCGTTTGTACGGTGAGCACATGGATGCTGGTCGGCATGGGTCACATGCTCGTCAACTGACTAGAAAGATTCTAGATTCTATATATACAGAACGCTACATGAACCTGCCGCAGCTGAATCCAGGAGGTTACATCAATGCGTCCATCTCAAATGTGACTGGCTTCCATAACGTCGACTTTTTATTGGCACATGGAAGCGGCGATGACAACGTGCATTACGCCAACTCGGCGCACTTGCTCGATATGTTCACCGAGGCCCAAGTCCGGAATTTCAGATTCAGGATGTTCACTGATAGGTGGGTTCAATGTTGTTGCCTGCTTGCTGATTGGCTGGTTTGCTGACCGGCATTGCCACTACTCGGGTTATTACCTTAACAGTGATCATTCAATCTCACGACGAGGGGCAAACAGGGAGGTGTACCAGTTCATGACAGACTTTTTGATCGAGAAGTGGGGCAAGGGGGGACGGCGAAGGGGCTGGTAGCCGGCGGGATCGTGAATAGAGCAGGACCCCGAGTTATAGAGTCATGAAATCCGTACCCAATTGCCTTTTGGCAAATATTGGAGGACCAGCACAACGAATATAGACTGCCAATGGGAAGTCTAGTGTGCGTCCAGAATTCCGAAACGGCCCCTTGATTTGGGCTCCGGGGTCCTATGGAAGGAGAAAGTGCAGAAATCAATCTAGATTGTTGGTCTAGACCGTTGTGATCTGAGAAAGATTAGAACTGCCGGGCCCAGAACACGACAGGGCCCAGAATAGACCATTCGCTGGGATAAATATGCGAACGCAGCCCTATGAGAAAGACAAAGACCGAATCAAATGCCCTTCCCTGTCTCTTACACCAATCATAACCACAGAATGATGCCAGCGCCGACGCCTCGAAAACGAGAACGGCCAAAAGGCCTGTGGAAGGCTCGTGTGATGCCAACCCGGCCGGCTGGAAGTGGCCACGAAAGGAAACCGCCCGGCGAAGACTTCGACTCTGACAACGGCGACGACGACGCCTCTCTTCCTTCGTCCTCCTCGCAAGCATCCCGCCGTTCCGTTTCTCTCGACGCCCTCAGTGACGTTGATAAAATATACTATTGGGACTATTCCCGTGGTTGTAGCCCCGACCCAAACCGCGTCAGCAGTTGGGAAACCTCACAAAAAGTGATGGACGTTTCTTCCATAGCTGGACCAGGCAATTCGCCTGAAAACGCCTCCTGGACTTATGAGGACTGGGAGGATTTAAAAGAACTTTTCGTCCAAGCGAGCGATCAGTTTGAAAGTGTGTG
Source organism: Termitomyces sp. T108 (assembly GCA_017657275.1). Classification (NCBI taxonomy): domain Eukaryota; kingdom Fungi; phylum Basidiomycota; class Agaricomycetes; order Agaricales; family Lyophyllaceae; genus Termitomyces; species Termitomyces sp. T108. Next base: position 70,378 of record JAGGAU010008274.1, read on the forward strand.
CATTGGAGCAACCGATGTCGGGTGTTGGCTAAATGGCAGATTGTGTAGACGCTGGCGCTGCAGAAGCGCTCCCCATCATCCGAGGTGTCATCCACGAGTGTCATAGGTTCATGTTGGCATACCCGGATCCTTCTGACCTCTTCACAAGCTCGCCAGCGAAGCACCACATATCCGGAACAATGTCCTCACCAGATGAGGCAATCTCGAGCGTTCTCTTGGGCTCTGGGCCGACGAAACACCTCAAATGGTAGGCTCTCTATCATCTGGTTTCGGATTACCAATCGATGATCAAAAAACTTTTGTAGCAAATGTGTCGAGCTACCTACTGCCTTCCATGTCATCCTAGGCACCGTGCTCTTCATGTTCGGCAATCTAATTGACCAAGACCCAACACAAGCTGCTCCGGGTGAACCTAACACACCTCTTCCCTACTGGCTCTCTGCTCTCGATGTATTCGAGACTGGTGACAATCTACCTGTTCGCACCAGCGGACGCGGTGCTGAAGTCCCCGACGATTGGCAAATGGCCATCATCTGGGGACGCACCCTCATCGCTCTTGCCGAGCAAATGGTGACTCGTGAAGCAGAAACCCATAAGGAAGGAGAGAGCGCCACAAGCGAAGCGTCTGTCTCACAACACTTTGGAGAGGATCCAGAGTGGCCACTCGAGTCGCCCTTCTCCATGATCGTCAGACGCCGCCCACCCCTCACCCGTCGCATGACTCTCTCTTCTGCAACCCCAAACGAGCTCATGGTTCTAGCCATGGATCAATTCTCACGCGGTATATTCCGGATGCCACACCATGCGCACCAGGCGCAGACCCTGCCGATTGGCGCAGAGACATTCTCGCGCGCCAAAGAGCTCTTCCAGATCGCATCTGAGGTTCTATCAGTCGCGGAAAAGCTCACGTCGCCTACGGAGCGCCACTTCTGGGCCGCATGGGCGGATAGTATCTTTAATCAAATGAAGATGGAAGCAGATATGGACGCGTGGCGGAGTCCAATCAACCGCGCCAGGGGACGTTGCTGGCTTGTCGTGGGATCGGCGCGCGCAGAAGAGTTCGAGACCGTCATGGAAGAGTCTGATGCGAGCCTTGTCGACTCGCCAGAAGCGCGCGAGGCTCGGGATGGGCTACTCAAGGCACTGGCTTTCTTTGAGCGCGCGAAGGGATCCGCTAACTCTGAGGAGCTCAGTGACGAGGATGCTCAGGAGTTGCGGAAGTTGTTGGCGGAAACCTTGCTCGATCTTGGTAATCTGGCGCCGACGAAGGAGGAACAAGAGAAGTATTATACCCGGGCACAGGAAGAGGGCGGCCAAGATTATCTCATGGATGAGGGCTCTGATTTCGAGCACGACAGTGATGGAGATGAGCTAATGCGTGACAGCTGAGTGTGGATGGGAATCGGTTTTGGGCTTCGTCGAACAATATCGGTCTTTTTTTTTTGCATCAGTCTTTTGGTATACCACCCGCCATGCATTCATTGTACCAGTACCCAAACAATCTACATGTACTACAATTGTATTTTATATGATCTATCTATCTTGCTTCTAACATATAACTAATTTCTAAGCCCTTCAACTTCCTTGAAATATTTCCAAGCTGCCGGTACCTACAGATCATTATCATGATTCTCGTGCAAGAGGGAGTCTGGCCTAGAACAAGAACATGTCGTATGTGAGAAACAGCGATTAACTTCAGTGTGCCACGTTGACGCCACTACACCGGATTGTGTCGGAAACTATCGAGCGTAGTCCAAAAGCGGACCGATAGTCACCCACGGAATCCAGGTTCTCGTCAGGCGAGTGCGTGGATAACGGCCTCAAACGTGGTAAATGTAACCATGTTTACTGGAATGGCACTAGAGCAGGCCGACAGAACACTATCAGGCTTGGTCGGATTATATTTAGAATAAACTCCCTACCGAAGCAGTGTGGGGGCGAGACCCCGGAAGAACACGGTAATGCGTTCTGTCCGGTACGAATGAATTATCGTGGAGACAGTGTTCCGATATGGGTTGTACTTTTTCATGCCAAGATCAAGAGGGCTAGACAAAAAGAAGTCCCTATGAGTAGAAAAAATAACGGCATGGGAATGGCGAACCGCAGGTTGCTGTAATCAGTCCCCTGTATGCGAGTCTTGACAACATCAAACGGAAATGTCACCACCCATCCGACTTGACAAAAGTACGAATTTTCATTTTTCGTATTTGTGACGAAGAAGGTTGTACATACAGATTCCGGCACATCCGCCGGCGATAAGCATCGGCCACCAAGCGGGCTCTGATGTCTTGCTTTCCACGGACCCTTTTGCGAAAGGCGACAGAGCGCGACAGGTCGCTTCATACTGAGAATGGATCAGCATGACTACCATGAGGAATGGACCGACATACTGAAAGGAAATATGCTCCGTATCCGGTGTCTCTCAGGGCCGTTGAAGTAATGCCACGATACAGACCTCGTAGACCAGAAGTTCTAACAATCTGAAGGGCGGTGTTATAAACAGAAGCAGATTTTCCAAGACAATTCTGCTGCCTGATCTTGATCAGTTCTATTGGTGTGGTCAAAAAACTTGTGGTTCCATTAACCCAAGGAACCACTGCCGATCACTTGACGTAGAGACTCACGACGATACAATACCAGTCCCGATGCCTGCAAGGGTGATCTGGGTGAGTGTAGGTGTGGCTTCATTATGGTCTAATTGTAATTTCATGAAAAAGCGGTATGAAGCAAATACGAGGCCATTCAAGAGGGCACTCGACGCCTACCAAACAGTAAACTCCAAGGACGACTACTGGAATGGATGGATGGAATACCAATGGTGAAGTGATACCCTTGTATAAACCAAAAAACCTCTCTTCACGTACAATGGTAGAGACCGCATTGAGTGTAGAACGATACTTCACGGCCGTCTGCGGATTTTGAAACCGAACTTTGACTGCAAAAAAACAGCCGTCATTATTGAGCGCAATGACATCAATCTTTACAACAAGGAACGCATTAGATACTGACCAGTGTCCAACGGGAAACCTACTACCAGGCCACTTATACCCTGTTATACAAGTCAGTTGGATTCAGGAAACAACATTCACAGGAAATGCCAAGTATACCGCTACAGTTCCAGCCACAAAGTCCACGGTAGGATCAAGTTCAACTGGCGGTGACGTCGTAATTGATTCCTATCATTTTGCATTCCTTACGTACCTTTTCCTTCAAGGAGATCGCTCATTATATCTGCTAGTGTCCCTCAGACTTTAAAGTATGTCTCTAGTGAAAGAGACTGAAACTGCCAGGACTGAGCTTCGTTGAACCTGAAGTGGTGCGGATAATTTCCCGGTTTGTTCGGTCCGTAGTTAAACTTTGAACCGTAACGTTCGGTGTTCAACTGTTCGAGGATATATGATTATTTGGACTTCTAATCATACCGTATTTGGTGCCATTGTGGAGCCCTGGCGCAAACATCCAAGAGTACGGAAAGAACGGGAAAACAAAGAATATCCAAAAGGAAAATTGGGCTTAACTGGGAATTGAACCCAGGACCTCCTCCATATACTTCGCATTCAAAGTGAGGCAAACCCCGAAGGAGGAATCATACTACTAGACCATTAAGCCGTTGAGAAACATACTCAACAATAACCTCACGATACCCGTTCGGCCAGCATTCAATCAAAAGACGTTTTCTTCTACCTAGACCTATAAATACATATTTTACGAGATGGCACGGCGCCTCGATACAGGCTTGCTACGCTTGCGCTTCTTCCCTTCCGCAAATGCGTTGGCACTTTTCAAGTCTCTACCTAAGGGATCCTCTTTCTTCACTTCGTAAATTCGCACCTGGCGAAAAAAGTGAAGGCAATCAGTGAAACGTCGTGTCCCGACAAGCGTGAGATAGCTTACGATCCAATTCTCCGACGTAAATGCTTCTTCCAAATGATCCAACGTGGGTCCCACTGTGGGAACCTGCTGGCCGCGTACACGGTCCTGACCAGGGCTACCTCCAAACAAGTTTGCAAAGCTATTAAAAATACACATGGCGCAAATCAATATCCCTCCTAAGACTCAGACGCAACACGTACCGGTAATATGACATCTTGTACATAAGACTATTCCTCATCGTGGGCGAAGCACTATCGTCAATCTTGTATTCCCCGTTGGGCGTGAAGTACGAAGCCTCTTGCACTTCCTCGGGCCATACGCCCTGTGCGATACGAATCATCCATAGGAACTTGTTGATGTCGTCCCCGGAGTAGCCGATTAGACCGCCGAAGATGATGAGCACGTACGAGACGTCGTGTTTCCGCAGGATCGGGTAGGCGACCTCTTCAGAACTCGACATAGCCTTTCCGACAGTTGCGATGTGAGCTGGCGGAACGGATCAGATCAAAGGATGGTGAAAAAATAGAGTAACATACTATTATTCCACGTATTATTATCAACAAGCGTAGGACGATCAGCCATACCAGCAATCTGGTATCCGTAATCCCACCAGCTCATCACGACAGCGTCCTCTGGAGTGTTCTGGCGGAGCCAGTAATACGCTTCACGGAAATCATCAATGATATGCTGACTGCCGTCCTGATTCTGGGACGCCAACACAACAGAGGGAGACGAATACGCAGTCGAAGTAACCCAGGTACAGTGCGACACAAAGAACGCGAGCATAAAGATGGTGTTGACAACAATCATCAGACGCGTGTCGAGTCCGTAGATTCCCCGCTTCGATGAGCCATCTTTTGTAGATTTAGAAGAGGAGAGGACTTGAGAGAGGGTGCTACCAGTTTCAGCAGAGGAGACAGCGGTCTTTTTGGCTTTCTTTGAGGAAGGAACAGCTGTAGATGTGCCGGAAGTAGTGCCGTTGTTCGACGTGCCTGAGCCAGCCTCGCTCTGGCTGTCATCCAAACTTTCAGGCTCAACCGGGTCGATGAAGGTGTCAAGGAGCGTGGAAAGCGCAACAGCGGAGGAAACGCATACCACTGGCGTGAGTGTGAGCATCAGACGGACCATGACTCCGGCGAAATAGCTCGCGACGGCAGCGTAGATAATGACAAATATGTGCTCATCGCGGAGTTCACGGAAACAGAGGATCACGCCGGCTGGGAAGAGGAAGATGAGGAACTGGAGGTCCATGAAAAACGATGGCCACGCCGTAGGTTGATGCTCGGAAACCGAAGCAATGATAGGTATGTACCTGAGAAAGATGGTCAGAACGTAGTGGTCAAGACATTGCACTTCCGTTACTTCTTGGCGTAACCAGTGTCCCAAAGGGAATAGAAACGACCCGTCCATGGGGCGATCCATCCTTTGTACGTGAGGCCAATGATGGCCAGAGCTCCCAAGATACCGATGGTAATTACTCCGGCGACGACAATACTTTGGAACTGTTGTGAGGAGACATGTGACCTAATCAGTTGCGCGAACGCGACGATCTGAAGGAGACCAAAGACGCCTGTGACAGGGGTGAGAGAAAAACTCCATAGGCCAGACCGCAGACAAACCAAGGGCTGCCATATGCTCGCTAGTCCTTACAGGTTGGAAGCCAACGAATGGCACTTGCATGCTCGCCAATGTCCCGATAGCGTACCAGGAAGAATAGGCGACGTAGAGACGGCCACTGTAACGTCCCATGAGAAGAAGTACAAAAGCATGGATAGGAATCATATTCGTGATGAAAGCATAGCCACCTAGACAGAAAATTAAACCAATGCTTCAAGCAGACTGCATCAAACTTACCCCATGCTGCCACCATGTAGAAGTAGAATAAAGCGGACAAAGTGCCAAAGAGAGCACTTCCTTGTTTGAGAGCTCTGATCCAGAGGAAGAAAGTGAACATTAGGAGAAAGATGGCAATGGCTTCGTTGTCATAAGAGCCAGCAACGGAACGCGAGATATACCCGGGTACGATGCCAATGAACGCTGCAGCAAGAAGGCCAGCACTGGCATCTTTCATTTCCTTCGTGAACCTAGGAGGCTCTTGATATACTCATCTTGAAATAACAATAAGGAAAGACGTACTGGTACGTTGCCCATGCTGTGAGGGCGCTGAATCCGGGAGCGAGAAGGACACAGACGTTCCTGATGTCGACGGGAAGGTTGATCGCGTGGAGTAGATTATAAATGACACCACTGGTCGCCATTAGACCAGGATAGACAGTTCCACCAACGACTCGTCCTAAAGGGTACCATGCTGTAGGGTCAAACCAATTCCAAAATTCCTGATCCGAAGTGAGAATGTCGGCGCGTCCTTCAATTATGGCGACGCACGTAAAACCCTTTGGAAGCCAAAACCCTCGTAGCACGACTTGTATCCCCCGACAATTCAACGCCGCACTATAAACAGACATGCCAAGCCACTCACTAATTAAACCATGGGTCACTTGTGCAGAGAAGTTGTGTCAAAAGGACAACACAATCTACATACGGTGATAGAACGCACAATTCGTGGATGATACTCTCAAAATTTATGACAGCAAACAATCGTGAAGCGATAGCCGCACCAGAGATGAGAGCGAGAGCAACAATGCCAATGAGAGAGGCAGTATTTGCGACAGTGGTGGGAGAGAGATCTGTAGAGAGTGTATAGGCCACAGGCATGGCCGGTTACGAGTGAGTTGGCGTACTCCTCTGCACAACGATTGAGCTGTGGCGAAAGACAAACGACCGTGGTGACGGGACGTGTGTCGACGTGTCAAATCACGCTGCTATATTTAGACGTTGACTAAGCTCCTTTTCCAGGCAACTTCTTGGAAATTCAATTCACTCTCACACTTGAATGATGAGAGGGCCACCTGTTGTAATCAGGGCCGCTGAAACATTGCTTGCTACGTCTGGTGTCTCTATGTCATATGGTTGCTTTGGAGTCTAATTTGGATGCCTGTAATCTGGGCCGCCTTGTTGTGCTCGGCGGCCGCAAAAGTGGACCTCTCTGACTCAAAATGAGTAACGACAAGCAATGTTCTTTTCATCGACCTATCTACTGTCAAGCAGAGTTGACAAAAGTCCTAACCGAAGGGTTCTGAGTGAGAAATATAACCATATGGGTATCGACTATGACCATCATAGGAAGAGCCTCATATATATAGGCCCCCAATACTCTCTTGCTTCTGCAACTCACGTAAACTGCGTTCGCACTTGCATGCCTGCCAAACGTGTTCTTATCAGCTTTGGGGTGGACGTTGATGCTGTGGCTGGATGGTAATAGGCCTAACTTGTTCCACAATTATCCATAAAACACTTATGATATTTATATCAGGTTAGGATCTTATGGAGGAGAAGACTCGCCCCTTGAGATTACAAGGGTACTTTTCTATGTCCGGGATAAATCAGCTTTGCCTAATATTTACATTTGCTTCGCCACATAGGGAATGTTTGCAGGAGAAGTTGGATCTCTTCGCTTATTAAAGCTTTTTGACAAGTATAACATCAAGACTTCTTGGTTTATCCCTGGTACGTTCGAGCTTCGACCCATGCGGCTCTGCTAGACTTTGTGCAGGCCATAGTCTCGAAACATTCCCTCAAGAAATGGCTGCCGTTCGCGATGCAGGTCACGAAATGTGTGTACTTCTGCCTGCACATCTCGATGAACACACCTCAAGTCCTCGATGCGTAGTGGATTGCACGGCTATTCACATGAGGTAATGCAACTGTCTGAGAACAGGAATATATATGCGATTTATACTCTCAGAATCCAACGGCCCTCAATGCACAGCAGCAGAAAGATGTTCTGGACCATACATACAACCTTTTGACAACGTTTAATCATGGCATCCCACCCAAGGTCAGCGTTTGCTTGCTAGTCTGCCGACAGAATCCAAAAATTTGATCAGGGAAGTGTCGCACCTTGGTGGGAGGTCTGCAAAGAAGGTGCTGAACTGTTGTTGGACATGGGAATTGAATACGGTAAATTGAATTGGTGAATTCATGGCATATGACCTTATCGGAGAATTGCAGATCATTCTGGAATGGCTCACGAGTCAGCCAACGTTCTCATGTAATTGAAATTTGACTGATAGAATCTGGTCAGCTGCCAAGCATATTATTTGAGAGATGAAGATACCTGGACGAAGATCGATTATTCCGCCAACGCTCACTCTTGGATGAAGCCATTGAAACGTGGCAACGAGACGGGACTTGTTTGCATCCCGGGGAACTGGTCAGCCTAGATGACCTTGCAATATTCATTGTTTAATTATCTTTCTCTTTCTTGCTGCAGGTATCTTGATGATCTTCCACCAATGATGCAGGTCTTCGTTTGTGGGTAATCTATGATGTTTCTTATATTCGATATATATAGGTTCATTAAATCCAGTCCTAACTCGCACGGATGGGTGAGTTGTGACGTGCATCGGGCCGACTCATGTATAACATCTTTTTAGGTGAATCCGCGAGATCTGGAAGAAATGTGGAAAGACATGTTCACCTATTGTTACAAGTACGTCTATCCCTCTCTCTGGGTCACCCCGAATGGCAAAATTTATGTCTTTCAGCAACGAAGAAGAATTTATCTTTCCGATCACAATCCACCCGGATGTAAGTGGGTAAGTATAACAATTACGACCTCTATATCTTTCATCTCCTGAGTTGTTTTTTCCAAAGTCGTCCACAGGTCCTCCTCATGCTTGTGAGCAAACACAGAACGTGTGTTACGACGAGACTAAAGCAATGGTCTGCTATAGGAACGCTTCATCGAGTGGGTCAACACCCATGACAACGTTCACTGGGTACCTATGATTGAAATGGCAAGAGACTTTCGTAGCAAGAACAAACCAGTTCCTGGCGCTCGGATGCCTAAAGGTTTCAAGGAACAAGTCTCCTTGAACGGCAATTTATAAGTGGTCTACCACGACTGACTCATATGCATTCTATGTTCTCTGTTCCCCGAATCTCATCAGGGTATTGCCGAAGTAAACTGTTCTTTAGGTCTCGAACGCTAGGACATGATAATACCTGTGTCTGGATAAATAAATATTGCAAATTGAAACGAATCATATCGTCGTATTGTTCCTCCAATTAGAAACCTTCCGACGCCTGAACACAATCTGAAAATAATATTCCTGTCTTGGGCAAACGTGAGGAAATAATCTCATGCTTGTGTCCCAAGATGTTTCTCGGATTCACAGATGTTCTGGACTGTCAAACGTGCGCATCTGATAGGTATGCAAGTACTTCCGAGACTATACTTGGAACTGCTGCCGTACACATCCTTTCGGCTACGTTCTTGAGTTTTTTACACTTGATTGGAAATGTTCATTTCTTTGGCTTGTGGTCACTTCTGCATGGGCTGGTGATATTTGCAATGTATAATATTAATCATTATAATATTCACAGCATCAGCCGAAGAAACTCCAATTGCCGTGGGTACTATATATGCAATCCAAATCGAGCCCGGAAATACGGAAGCGTGAGTGTGGCCACCAGGGAGATAAGCAGTTGAGATTACCTTTTTATAGTGCATCCACTGCTTCACTGACTACTGTGATCACTGCCAACTACTCGCAAATGACCAATCGTCCAAGTCACCTGTCTGATGAAATCTCGCAAAACCCAGCAAGGGTTGTAGTTAACACGCGGTATGGTCTCGTTACAGGCGGTCGCGCGTCCACAGGGGCTGCAGTTTTTCTTGGTACAATAATCCTTTCCTGACCTTGCCAAACTCAAGTCTAACGTATCCAAAAAATCGAAGAGATACCGTACGCTTTGCCGCCAGGTCGCTTTGAAGATCCTGTGCCCCTCTCGGACAACTACAAATACGAGAACAAGGAGTATATATTCGAAACAACGTGTGCGTCGTTTGTCTTGAGATAAACACCCGTGGTGGGGACCTAAATTGGTGGCACACATGGTATAGATGGAGTCCAGCCTACCAATGATGGACAAGCACGAAGTACTAGCTCTGATTATCCGGAGTGACATTGCTTGAATGGCATGTCCTGTTTAGGTATAGCCTTCGAGGATAAGGTTGGCTTTGGGAAGCCTTCCGAGAACCCGTATAATTCCCTTTATCTGACGAGATAATTCAGATCATCGCTAACAAACTGATAGTCTGTTCCTAAACATCGTCACTCCCCCGTCGTTCCCAGAGCCAGGCAACTTCCCAGTAAAGGTCTACATCCACGGAGGGTAAGTTCTCACTTATTTCATAATAGAATTGAGAGGAATTCGGTCATTGTCGAAGGTTTCTTCAATTCGGCTCTCCCCATACCCTAGGCTCACAGGCACAGTACATCGCGGCTGAGCGTTCTGAGGTTTACGTGAATATTGGCTACCGAGTCTCGGCGTTTGGTTTCCTCGCGAGCGATAAGCCCCTCCTTCGAGGGAACTACGGATTCAAAGATCAATGGCTGGCGCTGGAGTGGATCAAAGCTAATATCGACGTTTTTGGAGGTCAGAGCTGTCCGTCCACCAGCAATATGGAACTCATACTTTCAATCGATATCGCAGGAGATCAAGACGACATCCAAATTATTGGCCTTTCAGCGGGGGCTCATTCTGTACACCAACTACTCCATCGTGCTTCACATCTACCCGAAGGACAGAAGGCGCCCTTCAACTCTGCGGTTCTGCAATCAAATGCTATCCTGTTCGTCAACACTCCACTGACCATCTACCCGATAAGATAGATTGTTGACTTTACCAGGACAAATCCCAAGACACCAGAGGAATATAGAGTCCAGTTTAATGCCCTTTGCCACGCGCTCGATCTGGATCCGGAGGCTCCAGACATCCTCGAGATCTTGCGCGATTCTCATAAAGTTCCTTGGTCATCCATCACACATGTTATTGAGACGGACGCCTTAGGTATCAATGGCACATTCCGCGGGTGCCTTGCAGATGATTGGCTCCCAATATCTCCTGACCCACTCACTTGGCAGCGGTCAGGCGGCCTCGCGAGGGGTCTTCGTGCTCATGGCGTGCGTAGTGTTGTGATGGGCGATTTGTCAGAAGAATGGTATCTCTATTCCATTGCGCACCCTATTTTAACGCTACGCGACATTGTCCCGAACTTGACGCGGTACTTCCCAAAAGACGTTGCGGAAAAGTTTGTCGGGGCATGGAGAAAGATACCTGAAGATGCAGGCATCAAGGAGATGGAGAAATTGTATGGTGAGATACTGAGTTGTGGACAGGTGCATTTGCCCATACGCCTTTTGGCGGAGGATTTGTACAATGCAGAGTTTCCAGTTCTTCGATACGCTATCGATTGGACGCCGGAGCAGAACCGTGTTGAAGGTAGGAGACTACTTATGTTTACATAAATGCCTTGAAAATGAGATGGTCGCACAGGCTACGTCACCCATGGCACGGACAGATGCATCTGGGCATTCAGGCTGCCGAATCTCAACCCTGACCAGGTAGTAATCGCAAAGCGCTGGCTCGACAAGGTCAACGAGGAAATGAAGCAAATTGAAAAGGAAGATAAACCATCCAGAAATCCAGAAATGGTCCTGACATTGAGTAAGGACGGAACCATTGACTGGAAAGCAAATATCCATTACAAGCAACTACTCAAGTTAAAGAATATGGTCTTACCCTTTTGAAATAGTATAAACGTGTAATTTGCAGAGAAACAAAGGATTGTCAACTGTCAATGTGAAACACAAAAAAGGTCGCATGTCGGATATTTTTGCTGGCTTCCAGCACGCATCAGAGATACGAGTCTGGAGAAACAAGCAAAAAAAAAGACAATGAAATCCCCCGACGACGCAAGCCAGTAGTGCAGCGGCAAGGTCATCGCGCCTCCATGTTGCAAGCAGAGCACAGAGGACGAGGGCGGCAAAAATTAGATAACCAATAATGGAGGCGGTGCCTCCATAATAGTGGTTAAACTATTAAGAACAGATACTACACTTGATCTAAGCCAAAAGGCCAGAGTGGTAAAGAATTGAGATGTTTTGGCGGTGGTTATATTGTTTCTGGGCAAGCGCACGGACCAATTCAAACGTGACTTTGTGGATCACGTTCCTCACAATTCGATGTTCTTTCCAAAATGCGAGCTCGACACTCATTATCTCCTATCCCATGTCTCACAAGCCGCAACTGAGATAGACATATAGAAGTTAAGGAATTCATGGTTATCTGTTTCTATAGAGTGGACCGTTGGTTTTGAAAGTCCACTTCTTTTATCGTGTCATTTGACAGCTTCCCCGACCAAATCTTCACGACGGAAGTACATGAAAGGATATCAACTCGTACCAAGGTATTAAAAATCGATCGGTACGAGAGATTTACTCTCTCGTATACAAGAAGACTATAGACGGCCTTGAATTCACAGGCGCCTTCATATCGTCGTTTTTGAGTGACGGTTGTCATATTCGAAGGGATTCTTCAAATCTGAGAAAGTTTGGCCAACTCCATCATTGAAATGATTGAACGCTTGAGATCAGCAAATTGCCAATCTTTGTCTATGGTTGGATGGATTTGAGTTACCATCTTTGGAGTTGCATCTCGTTGCTCATACACTTGCGCGGAGCGGATCCATAGCCGTAACTATAGCATCACTTTTGAAGTGGGTTGACTCTTTCTATGACCAACTTCGCCAATATTACTCGGAAGCACGCCAGGACAATCTGAGGTCAGATCGCTCTTTGCTTCTTGCTTTTGGTATGAGAGGCTCAGGTAACATCTAGCGTTCTCGAGTAGCCGTGTTACATGCAGTGCAATGTACATTCAGGTCTTCTTACTCCAACCAATACCCATATGTCGAAAACACTTACTCTATGCCGTTGTGGATCCAGCCTGATGGCCGGACAATATTTCTCTTCGCATGGGCTCAAGTATACCTTGTGTCCGGTGTTGACTTCGTTATGCTCTAATCACACTTGAGGTGTCGACGTTCAAATATTAAATGGTAAAACAGTATCCAGTGAATATCAGTAAAGTCAATTCATGCAACATCTGCTATGACGACGCTAACTTTTTGCTTCATAGATCAGATCTCGTACTCTTGGCCTACTTTATTCATTGTGCGGTTTGACTAGTATGTACTGCATATAGTTATTAATGAATCTGACATTGACAGATGTTAAGCACATCGGCGAGGATTTCTACATGCGATGTTCCTTGATTCAATTTTGAAGAACTTGATGAAAACTGACTCTGAAGTGTAGTTATTCTGTGACATAGTATGACCATCGAAGTCGAGATGCAATCAACTGCTTCATCACGCAGAAATTGAGCGCCCGTGCGCAGCCGTGTGGAGCATTTACATCTGATTCGATTTGCCTCTATGTATATTTCTAAGTCAGTCCTTCATCGCCAAGCCGCCAAGCCAAACTAATTTTCTCCGAGGCTTCCTCCTCCAAATATAAATCCGTCATGAAGTAAACGGGTTTTCTCTCCTTTCGGCTCTGTATGGCGCCATTTCATCACGTTCATCGTTCCCTAGATGAGGAAAATCTGCCCAAGTTCTTCTGTCTGGTGTATATTGGATAGATCAACTCATGAAGATACAGAAGACGGGCGGCCGACATTTCGTGTTTTGCTGTCACTTCCTTGTTGTTCTGTTTCAATGAGTACACATGGATATCGTCCTTGAATCGGTCGGTCAGCTGCCTCAAGCTTCTTAGTATGGATAGGTCCTTCCGTAGTTCTTCCATATTTTATGCTGTTGCTGTCGCTATTGCAACCAAGTGTTCCACACTCTACTCGCTCATCATCTCCACTGAGCGGCCCGAAGCTATCTTGCGTCCCGCTTGTGGCTTTTGTCATGGTCGAGTGACGCTGTTCTTTCACTTTCGAATGTCGTCAAGCTCTGTTGGCTAGCGGCCCGCGCGGGTCTTTTTCCTGGTGCCAAGCCTTGTATGTTGCAATAAAAAGGCATGAAACAGCTAGTCTTCATCACTTGCAAGCAACATGTTGCGCTCTCAGCTTTTCTCGTTCGTCTTCCTCAGCGCTGTCCTGGTTTCAGCTGATCCGTAAGCGATTGAAACACCGTTCATTTGAAGAATGTCCAATAGATATATCTTTGTGACTAGCATTCCTCCATTGCATCGTCGTACAGCAACCAATGAGTTTCCCGATCCTCCTACGACCAGTTCCTTGAGCTCGCCCATCACTATCTCCGCGGGGTCGACCTTTACTCCTTCTCAACCTTACACCAGATACGACCGTGGCTCTGGTGCATGCGAGGGTCAGCACGAGGGAGGTGACTCTGACGCCGTGTTCCTTCTTGAGGAAGGCGCAACCTTGAGCCGGGTTGTCATCGGCGCCAACCAGGCTGAAGGAGTCCATTGCCTTGGTTTGTATCCTTTTAGGTATTAGAGACTACTCACCCATGTTCCTTACCACAGGTTCCTGTACTCTGGATCATGTATTTTTTGAGGATGTTTGTGAGGATGCTATCACTATCAAGCAGGATGGTGGAACCTCTCGTATCAACTATGGAGGCGTACGTCATTATCCTCTTCTATAACTTTCTCAGATGCTAATGGAGTACCTATATAGGCCAAGGTAAAGAATCAATCGACATATTTAGGTTGATAATTGACGTTAGTCCTAATATTCTTAGCACGCTGAGGACAAAGGTTGTCTCCAATCTAGTGGTGCTTAGGTTACCTTGAAACTAAATGACTAAAATCTAGTCGTTCAACACAACGGAGGTGGAACAGTCATAATTAACTCTGTATGCCATACATCTTTTCTTTTCTTTGTGCTCGCTCATGAACGTCTCTTTTTCAGTTCTATGTCGAAGATTTTGGAAAGCTTTACCGTAGCGTGCGTCTCTTCGGCCATATCCTCTTTTCACTTGAGCCGTTTGGTAAAAACCCACTAGTGTGGAAACTGTGACACCCAGTACGAGCGCCATGTTGAAATCAACGACGTCTGGGCTGTCGATGGTGATGTGCTTGCAGGAATCAATACGTAAGTTTACGAGCACCTTTTCATCGACCTGGTCCTTATGTTACCTTGCAGTAATTACGGAGAGTGAGTCCGGTTGTTCTTATTCTGCTTCCAGACGTGGTCGACACGCTTTCTAGTACTGCGAAGATCAGGACGACACAAGTGGATGACGTTGATACAATCTGCGAGAAGTACACCGGCAACGATGATGGAGATGAGCCTGACGAGATTGGCAGTGGTTCAGACAGCACGGTATGTCTTCGAAGTACTTTGAATTTTTAAAGTAGTCTGAAAGAGTTCTTCCCCTAGAACTGCTTGTATTCGTCATCGGACATCACCCAACTTTGAGTCACAATGAATTCAAGGTTTTGTGTGTTTCATGCGATCGCGAATGATTCGTGGATGATATTGTGTTTGAAGTTTATTCTACCTGTCATTTTCCTTGCCAGTGATTGTATCGCTATCGTTGTGTCCAATCAAACCTTTCCAGCCGCCTTCTCGTCCGAAATAGGGCTCACTCACGTTCAAGACGACAATGAGGTTCCTTGAGTTCTAGAGTCGTGACGACAGTACTCATTTCACCAATTGAGTCGGGGCGGAACTATTGAATGAAGAAATTTTGGGCGAAGAAACTATCGGAATTGCATGCGGTCAGGTAGGTACTTAGGGTATTGACAGAAAACAGCAGTGGAAGATATCTCGATTTGAACAGCAGCAGTGGGGACATCAGAGCAAAATTCATTCATAAGATAGCTTCGTGTTGTGCACTGAACGCCTCGTGACAAGAAAACCGGAAAAGGTTGAAGATAAAACCAACAGGGCAGTGTCCTCGCTTTGTCAAATTCCAATATCATGACGTTTGAGATGAATCAAGATCTTGGTATTTCCATGGGAGACAAGATCGGACACGCTTCGAAGGATGAAGCTAGACCACAGTTAATCAAGTCCTAACAGGATCTCCTCTTTTTCATAGGTTGTTTGCAGTTTTGTTCAAGAAGTTTTCAGTGTCATAGATCAACCAAGGGTTCAAGAGCTGAGTCACACACGCTCTTACAGGATTATAAGTGCATATATAACACAATGCAATTTGAAATTGGATACCAGAGTCCATCAAATTTAAATATTGAATACTTGAGCTCATTGCAAGTTATGTGCGTGACGTTGTTTACCAAACAAGGTCTGAGAATGACATCTATACAGCAGAACAGTTCATGAACTCACAAGCCAAGCGCTTGTAGTCATCTGAACGATTCGAAAGCTCAAGGTTAGTAAGAAATGAGAGCTCTCCGCAAGGTTGTGGCTGTGCGGCTGACAAATACGGCACAACAAAGCTTCACTCGCTTCACTCCTTTGTCGCGTCACTGATCCATTGTGAAGTCTGTTACCGCGATTTCTCTCTGTGCATCGAATCACTTTAAGCTCGTCGTCTCGATACAAGGAAAATAATATCAGGGTTTCTTGAAGATCTGTTGACCTTCAATCCACGATCAGTAAGATTCTATGTCTCTTCAAGTTAATCTCTCCAGCAGAGAGATTCGAGAAGCATATCAGAATGTACTCGACGCGAATGGAATAGACTGGGTTGTTTATACGTATGAAAAAGGAAACAATGACTTGAAAGTTCAGAGTACGGGTAATGGAGGCCTCG
Source organism: Termitomyces sp. T108 (assembly GCA_017657275.1). NCBI lineage: Eukaryota > Fungi > Basidiomycota > Agaricomycetes > Agaricales > Lyophyllaceae > Termitomyces > Termitomyces sp. T108. Next base: position 86,858 of record JAGGAU010008274.1, read on the forward strand.
AAGAACTGGAAGAGGAATTCTCCGATGGCAGGTGCGTGTTCAAATTTGTAATTGAGGTTCTTCAGATAAGTCTAATTGACCATCTGATATAAGAATGCAGTATGCTTTTGCTCGGGTCGTTGATCCAAAGGTATGTCATAGAGCGAAATATAATGAAAAAAATCTCATCGAACGACAGAGCAACCTGCCTAAATACATTCAAATCAACTGGTGCGGAGACGGTGTACCAGAGTCCAGAAAAGGCTTGTTCCACACCCACTCAGGCGCAGTGTCTAGTTTTCTTCGCAACACCCATGTAGTTATCAATGCAAGAAATGAGGTTTGTCTTGCTAGATCACATGAATTACCGGTTTCACTGGGCCGTAGGACGATATTACACCGGCTGTGATCATGAAACGAGTGGAAGCCGCTTCCGGAGCTCACTATTCAGTACACAAGGAACAACCGCGCAAATTCGAACCAATTGCTCCTACTGGCACGAACTACACTCCTGTAGGAAAAGTAGACATTGCTGAGCTCAGGAAGGTCTCTTCTCCAGCCGTGAAACCTTCCTTCCCCGGCTCTTCCTCGAGTTCACGCTCAGCTATCACTGCCACGAAGCCTGCAGGATCAGCTGCACAAGCATTTGGAAGAACAACGACTGTCGGACCCGCGCCATCAGATGCCTGGCCCGATGAAGCCCCTGCCCCCTCGTTTCCTGCCTCTTCTGTCCCTCCGCCCCCATCTTCGCGACCTCCAACGCTCCCAACAACATCTCGTCCCGCCTTCAGTGCTGTAGGTCTCCCTCTTCATAGTAAAGCTCCTTGCTCACTTCCTGCAGCGTGCTGTTCCTGCAGATCCGGCTCCTCCTGCACCTCTCGCACAAGCTGCAGTCTCCCCGGCTTCCCGCGCCACAATTGTTTCTTCTAACGTTCCTACCAAACCGACTGAAGAGGATCGCATTGCGCCCGTCGGAACTGCATATACTCCTGTGTCACTCCCTCCTCCGAAAAAGCTGAAGAACCCATTTGCTCGTTTTGAACAACAACAACCGGAGGCTGTTCGTCCTTCGGCTCCTGCAGGAGGACCGAAGAAGCTGACATGGAGCGAACGTCAGGCGCTCGCGAAGAAGGAAGCTGAAGAAGAAGAAGCTCGAAGCCGCGCTGCTGGGTTTCATGCTTCCACTGCAGCTTTTAAACCAACGCTCACCCCCAGTGTACCTGCGGACTTCCCACAGAATAATTATGGAGCTGTACGCACTGCATCTGGGACGACAGCTGCATCTGAGCCGTTCGATCAATATGCAAGTGCTCGTACCGCTGTTCAGGATGCTGCATGGGGAACGGAAGAACCTGAAGAAGCCACACATGTAGGCTTCCACAAACTAGTACTTCAAGTGCTGAGTTCTAATTCCTTTACAGGTTCCTACACCTCCTGCAATTGCACCACCACCGCCACCACCACCGCCACCACCACCGCCACCACCGCCCCCGCCGCCATCTCGTGCTCTAGAACCAGAATCTGCACCAGATCCTGGGCCACAAGCTGTATCGCCTCCAGCTCCAGCTCCAGCTCCACCGCCGCCGCCGCCGCCGCCTCCACCACCACCACCTCCAGCCGGAGCAGTTTCTGAGTTAGGACCCGAGCCAGATACAGAAGCAGAATCAGGATCTGCTCAGCACGAACACTCTGTCGAGGGCATTACGGCAGTGGTGCTTTACGACTATCGGGCAAGTAGTTTCTGTCTCGCAGTTATCCTTGTTGTTTTGGCTAATGTACTCGTCAGGCTGACGAAGACAACGAAATGGATCTTCATGAAGGAGAGATCATCCACTCTATCGAAGAAGTTGGTGAGGGATGGTGGAGTGGTGTTGGTCCAAGCGGGAAGACTGGATTCTTCCCTTGTGCGTACTTGACGCATGTTTGACCTACAGAAACAAGTTGACTGACTGTTTCTTCCCTTAGCAAACTATGTAGAGCTTGTGGAGCAGGAGTCCGCCCATGAGCATCAAGAAGAACCTGTACCAGTCCAACTTGATAGTACTACATCTGCTCCTCCTCCTCCTCCTCCTCCTCCTCCACCGCCTCCACCACCACCACCACCGCCCGCTGCGCCAGCTGGAATGGTTCCGTCCGCAACTGTAAGTCGCACCACTTGGACATGGCAAAACATTTAACACTGTTGGCAGCCTGCCGCACCTCCTCCGCCACATGATGAAGGGGTTGTTGCCATTGCTTTATATGAGTAAGTGCATGGGAGCTGGATTCCAAATGATAATGTTCTGATGAAATCGATTGTACAGTTATGAAGCCGGGGAGGACAACGAAATCTCTTTCCGTGAGGGTGACAGAATAACCGAGATTCAACCTGCATCTGAGGACTGGTGGCAAGGTCAAGATAAACATGGGAATGTTGGACTTTTCCCTGGTATGTCATCTCGTTATTGTGTCTACTTTGAACGGTGTCCTGAAGTCTGTCTAGCAAACTATGTCGAGGTGCAGGAGTAAGACAAACATACTGAAAAACATAGTGGTGACCGTATCAGTTGGACAAATTCCTCCAAGACTTATAGGGTCTTCAGATAATAATATCCTTATCGTAGTTATTATCGCCGATGTCGTGAAAACTGTTCAAATTGGACCTAAGGTAACTCCACAGATCGTGGAATTGTCCACAAAGGAGGCATTATTCAATAGCATGGGAATCTGTGCGAGGAAGTTCAAGTGCAATTCTGGCAGAATGTTAAGTTTTAAAGGCTTACCTAGGGGTATCACTATTGACGTACGATCTTCCGTCGCCATGGATTAGAGAGTGAGGTCGACATGAACGCAATGGCCTGGGGAGAGACATCCTCTGTGATCTACTTCAAACAGCGACTGATATTTTAACCTGGACTCTTTGAAGGGATGAATGTTCTTTAATCAAGGGTTAACAAGAGAAGTAACAAAAGTTTCAAGTCCTTTGCCTGCGACATCACTGGCAATCAGGCGATAAAACCTGAAGACTGGTTGAAGACGTCTCCAGGTTCAAACATTACTGAAAATCCTGAACGATAATCTCCAGAGTGAGCTTTGGAAGATATTTGGATTTGATGTATCACAGAGCAATGACCTCCTAGGATACAAAAAGAAAGATGCGCGGGTACCGTCGGGGAGACTCTTCAGCTAATGTAGTTCCAACCAACCAGCTAATGTAGTGATGGCATTAGCGTGACTAAAACGTGTCGAAGTATATAAATCTTCTTGTCCTCTCGGTTTTATTCATTCTAACATTGCAGGTATTTGGTTCAGAAAATATGGAGTCAACTCATCGAGACCACTTAGCTGTAGCCCTGACTGAATTTCTACTATTCACAGATTTATGAAATGTCTTGAAACTTTCATAATAGGTATCATACCGGCCATTTATAAACTATATAAGTATATGCGTCAAAAGTCGTAATGATGTCATCGCAGCTTCGGCAAATCTCAAACCACGTCCAAAGTCACGTTGAGAGTTTCAAGAAAGGGTGCCAAGAGAGCCTGTTAATATATTCAAGCTTCTCGTTGACCTTTCAGAATCATAGGGACTCACCCCTATTAGCGATATATGGACCACTCCTAATTGAGCTTTTCCCTTGGGTATATTGGAGGGAATGATGACGGTGAAGTTTTGGTGAGGAGGTTTAGAGAGTGCTGTCGAACGATACTGGGGGTTGTACGATCCATCGTAGAGAACTGCTCCTACGCCATCATTCACGGAGCGACATCCAGATGATGGACATGACTGGATGCCAATAACAACAGCGACTTCAGTCGAACCTGATAATGAGTTCTGACAAAAGGTTAACAAAGCATACAGTCAGATGAGAAGGCCACCAACTGGACGATCTATTTCAACATTTAATTTGGATCCTGCGGCTACGAGTGCACCATTCGCTGGATAGCCTATGGCGACTCGTTGAGCTTCAATCACAGAAAAAAAGACACAGAAAGTGGCAGCAATGAAAGTACGGTTAAACTTCATTTTAAGCAAGTTTGGAGTGTGATGCCGAGGCGTAGCACTCTACGCGTTCTTTTATACAACGAGGCTTTGTTCTTACCGTCCAAGTGGAGATGAGACGATACCAATAATAGACGAATATATATAACACGAGGCATCGCGTATCAACGTTCAACTGCCGTAAACAAAGCTGACAGGGGTTCGAACGACATTTGACTTCATGCACCGTGTCGTTCGCTCATCGGTTCAATATACAACTTCCTTTTTTTCCCGGATGAACGTTGTACAACATACCTCTCCTCTGGTTGAATGACCTCCTTCACGAGCCAATGTGACTTTGTCTAGCACGGGCAAAACTGGAGGGTTGGGAAATGCGGTATAATCATGCCCGCCTTTAGGCCTCAATGGTCTTCATTCGTTCTCCATCAGTAGAGAACGTAGGTTCTGGAGACATGTTCCGCTGTTCATGTAATTAACGTGCCGGACATTGTACCAGGAACGTATATTTGTAGGTGCTTCTTTATTGTCGCAGAGGCGACTTTCTGGTTGACAGAATATAGTAAGGCTTGATTGCAAGGCCTGAACTTTTGTTTGTTAAGAATACATATCTCGGTCGGATGCCCGGACCCGAGATACTTATCCAATTATGGCACTTGGCAAGAATTTTCATAGAAGCTTGTTCAAGAACACACCTGGAGTGGCGCGAAACCGGCGAGGACATCCCAAGGCAAGCCTACGGTCATTCTATCGTGAGACAACGGAGAAGTAAAATCATGTATCATTGCTGTTATTACTTGCGACTAATTACATGTTGGCACTTGCTATCGCGTGCCCCTAGTCGGGCGTCCAACTTGACGTTTATGCAACGTTCAGGGTTATGTTGAGAAATTCAATCGATGGCACCGAGGAAGCCTGTTTATATGATCAGATTTTATTCTACTGAGAGTCATAGATCTCACCCCTAATAACGACACGCGAACTACTCCCAACTGACTTGTCCCATTTAGAAAGTTTGATGGAACAGTAACAGTGAAATTCTGATGAGCGGGTTTATAGAATGGCAGTTCAGGATGAAATTCAGGAGTATAGTCTCCGTTGTAGAGGATGGTGCCCAGGCCGTCGGCTACGGAAAGACATCCAGCTGTCGGGCATGGTGTTATGCCGATAATTAGTGCGACTTCAGTCGAACCCGTCAATGAGTTCTGACGAGACGTTCACAAAAGAAAATCGACTAGGTAGAATAAATACCAACCTCGTGGTCTACCTCAACGGTGAGATTTGATCCTGGAGTGACAGACGTGCCATCTGGTGGGTACCCTATTGTGGCCCGTTGAGCGTCGACAGCGGAAATGAGTACGACCGCTGCAGCGATGAAAGTGAGATTGAACTTCATGATCAAACAATTTTCGGGGCTTATAGGACTGGGGAGGCACTTGAGGAGACAACAATCAATGCACGTCCTTTTTAAAGCATGAGACTCGCAGCCCTCTGGTATACACGACCATGATGGAACAGTGACAAAAGCTGTTCGGAAATATGACTCAACAAAGTTGAACTTCTATCATGATGATCCAAACACCCAACCAGCTTAGAGTCGATCAATGTCTTCCGTTGGTCTTGAGAACTCTCACATTTTGTCCTACACAATTGCTCACTTCTCATCACGAGGAAGGAACACTTCGGCGATATGTATATGATCAGGTTTGGGACTGACCACAGCTTCAAGCGTTATGCTACATGCATAAATTCCAATTCACAGAATGTCTAATGGTCCATGACTCTTCGTCAGCGTTCGTCGTGCAAGAGCTGTGCAGAGGTCTCGAGACGTTTTCACTCCATTTGCTTCTCCCTGGTAATTGATGTAACGAAAGTTGTTTTCCACATACTGTCTCAAACCATATCATTCGCTTCTCTATTCTGGAGAAACTGTCTCTCGTCTCAGAGTGTCCTCTTCGCTTCTATATCCGGCAAGGTCTAGCCGGGGTCAGTAGCTTCAACCGAATTGTCCACAACACGAGATTCGTCTTTGTGCCCTAATCTGATTCTGCTTCGACGCTTTTCTCCCGAACTGTATAGTCCGAAGCGCCATCGATCTGTTTCTGTTGGTTTCGCATCCAGGTCGAGGCATCTTCTCTTCTGATCAATTCCACAGCTTCTTTTCGTCCCAAACCGCCGATCATGATGCAGGGTACTCGAAGGATCTGACAATAGAGAACCACTAGAGGGTCTCCTTGTTGCTCACCGGTACAGACTGCTTTTTGGGTCTTTGCCAGCCTCTACAGCGACGTCCTGGGTATGCCGTCACGTTCCCCGCCGATCACAAAGCTCGAAAGCCGCGAGCGGTCTGTAGTCTTAAGTACCCGTAATGCCGCACAACAACTTCAGTCCGTGGGCTATGTAGTAAACATAGTACACCCAACTATCTCATCTATGTACAGAGTAGGCATCGACGATCGTGTCAGGCATTTAAGACCTGACCTACCCCCATGACCGCATGACGAGAAAACGTCACTGTACTCTGTTCATCATTGCGAATAGAGGAATCTTAAGATGCACTGGAACAGCATGTCAATGACGACACGGCAGGACCCTCTCATTCGGCGTCAATATCTCCTGTTTTACCTTGCGGAGTCTGAAATTGAAGCCTCAAGTTTGTAACCCAGGGGTTTCCAGATATTCCGGCTTCGACCTCAGCTGCTTGTGCTGCATTAGATATAGTAGAAGCTGCGAGACCGCATCTGCTACTGACCTGTGTCCTCGCCTCCAAGTATTTCAATGGAAATACCCTCTAGTTTTCCCAAACTAAGCAGTTGACATTTCAACATGCCACTGTCAAAGGTTGACCAATGGATTCCTTTATTACTGATCGACGCATGGTCGTGGAGAAGCAAAGTCTGTCGATGTCATAACTTGCTTGAGAGATTCCTTACACTGCTAAACCCTGAGAATCCTGATATATGTTCAGCAACCTACCTTCGGAAATCTTGAACAAGATTCCTAAAGTGCACTCATTGGCATGACTTGCCATGAGGCAGGTGGGTCCCTGTGCTTTCAATACACAACCAAGGAATAGACCGATGCCTGTAGGTTTGCAAGTGGCCAAATGAAGTTTCACGAAGACGGGTAGGATAGACGAACCAGTATCGAAGTTATCTCAGGATGGCAACGGAAGGGCTCTTGACATGTGTTTACCTCTGGAACTGGAGTTCTGTGTGCTGCAGTGAAGAAGTGCCGATTTGGAATGGTAATCTGAAAAGCCATCCCGTTCAACAGCGCGTGATCTTCTTGGATGATGGTTATATGTTGACTTTGGTCCCGGGTGGATGCTCGCTTCTTACCACTATGTTCAATGGTCCAGTTTTATGCAATGACCTCGAAGACCTCCAAATGCGGAGTAATTGATTGATGCCACCGCGCGATGACGCCAACAGTCATGCAATCACACACATGGGCACAGTTACAGCATAGACACATTGACCACAGCACTAGTCTGACATTGAAATTTTTCATGGTCAATTATCCTTCAGAATATCATGGTCAACCCTGTACATAACCCTACCCTAACTCTCCGTTGACATGTTAGAGGTTGATCCTAGAACACGAGTAAGTACTCAATGAACCTCAGTCGTCGTGTACTTGACTGAGATTAAACCTACCTAGAACACGAGTAAGTACTCAATGAACTAGGTAATACTGGTAAGTATAGTGTCCTTTATATGTATGTATGTTCACTTACCCTCAGTCGTCGTGTACTTGACTGAGGGCAGTGTCTGTTGATAATGCACATATATATATCTATATCTATTGTATCAAGGGTGAGGCTGAGCGGAAATGACGATATATTGACCCTTCATCGGTCATCAAAGTCTGGGACGCTTACGGTGTTCACTAGCGCGACACTAGCGTCCAACACTCCTCCTCACCGTAAGTGGCGCAGCGATCAAAGACTAGCTCCTCCTCGCGTGAAATCATGGCTAGGATAGTCCCAGTATGCGTCGCAGTCGTGAGAATCGAGGTAGGGGAAGGGGTTTTGTGAATAGGTCGGCGATATTGTCCTTCGTATTAATATATCGTATGACGAGTTCGTCCGACGCGACACGTTCCCGTAAGAAATGATACTTGATATCCACATGTTTGACGCGTGAGTGTAATAACGGGTCCTCAGATAGGTTGATTGCAGCGTTGTTGTCACACATGATAGTCGTTGCTCCGTTAGGGCTATGGCCAACTGTCTGAAGGAGAGTCCTCAACCATATACACTCCTGCGCGGCCTCAAAGGCGGCCATATACTTGGCTTCACAGGAGGATGCAGCTACTGTCTTCTGTTTTCGCGACGCCCAAGAAATAACACCTGACCCCAGTGACCAAGCGTATCCACCCACACTCCATCTGGTATCGAGACAATTAGCCCAGTCTGAGTCAGTGAAGCCAGCAAGCGAGATGGGGGATGTTCCACCCAGGCAAAGTCGGGAGTCTCTCGTTCCCTTCAGGTATCGAACCACTCGGATCGCGGCATTCCAGTGTGTCAATGAGTATGAATCGAAATATTGGCTCAGTTGTTGGACGGCATACTGGATATCAGGTCGTGAGGATATGGCTAACCATATCAACCCTCCAACTAGCCGTCTGTAGGGGATTTTTGCAATGTCATCACGTTCTCCTTGTGTCAGGTTGGAGTAATTAGTTCGCCTAAGCTTCAGACCCGGTTCCATCGGCAAAGACAATGGGTTTGCATCCTTCTGTCCGAATTGCGAGATTAACCTGTCAATCACTGGTGTTTGCGAGAGGTATACCGTTTTATTAGATCTGTCCCATTCAATCGCAATCCCAACAATCTGTCGTGGTGTTCCTAAATCTGATATTGTCCATGCTTCCTGCAGTTGTGATTTAAAGTGTTCGTTTGCTTGCTTGGAGCTTGCTATTGACAAGAAGTCATCTACGTGTACCGCCGCAATGACCGTCCCGTGATTGGATGTCCTGTAGTATACACACGATTCGCACGCCAGTCTTGTGAAGCCCCATTTTCCTACCATATTCTCGTTTAATGTTCGATTCCATATTCTTCCTGCCTGCTTCATTCCATAAAGTCCCCTCTCTAGTTTGCAGATGTGATCTTCCTTTCCCAGCTCCTCAAAACCCTTTGGTTGCTCCATATAAGTTGTCTCCTCCTCAGGTAAGATGCCATACAAAAATGCAGTTTTGATATCAACTTGCATTGCATCCCAGCCCTGCGCTGCTGCAAGGTGAAGCAGGATCCGCCATGATTCAGCACGCGCTGTTGGTGAGGTGGTTTTTGTATACTCCTTGCCATAAACCTGATTGAAGCCCTGTAGAACATGCCTAACCTTGAAGCGTACGATATCTCCCTTCTCGTTACGTTTTAGTGCAAACACAGGTCGTCCACGATGTATTCTGTGTCCAGTAGGTACCTCCTCTCTTGGTATTAAACGATAGACCCCCATATCCTTTAAAGATTTTAGTTCTTCATCGTATGCTGCTCTCCATCTTGCTGCATCAGGTGAGTTCTGAGCTTGATTCCATGTCTTCGGTACCTCAGGATCAACATCGCCCATGTCTATACCCAGGTCGTCTTCAATAGCATTTATTGTTGCCAAGGCTTGATCAAGATTGAGGTTCCCATCCGCAATGTCTGGTGAGTCAATCCGTTCCTCGCGATGTAGTTCCTCAATAGCGCGTTGACGTGTTGCTTTTGCTTCTCGTATTCGGTCTGCTGATTCTCTAGATTCTCTAGTGGCTCGCTGTGTGGCCGTTTCAGGGGCCAGATCTGGTTGGCTCCTTGCAGTTGGGATTGGGACACGTGTCGATCGCCGTGGTTGCGGCAGCACCTGATCGACGTCTTGACCTGCAAGTTCAGCTTGTCCATGTGGTATAGGGTTTATAGGCAGTCCTTGGACAGGTGGAATTGAATCTACTCCTCCATTCATACTAGGAACCGATTCATCGTCATCATCTGGGGCCAGGAATGGTTGATCTGCTGCCTTTTGGGAGATGGTCTCGATTGATGGTATGTCTGTCGGTTCTGGAGGTGGGGGAATTGTATTTAGGTCTACGACGCTGTAGTCATCTTGGTGTTCGATAAATTTAACATGGTACGTGCTGTATACCCGCTTTGAGGTCCTGTCATAGCATCGATAGGCCTTCGCTTTTGGATCGTAACCTATCAGAACACATTCGATCGACCTTTCATAAATCTTTGGATTATGTTTGCCCAGCACCAAAACAAAAACTCGGCACCCAATCTCGTGAATGTAAGAATAATTTGGCTTCTTCCCACTCCATAACTCATCTGGGGTCACGTCCTTTACAGCTGAAGTCTTTGTCTTCCCATGTAAGTGAGTCGCCGTCAAATAAAATTCGTCCCATAGAAAGGCTGGACATTTTGCATACAGTCTCATGGCTATGCTCTTACCCATGAGTGTTCTATGCATTCGTTCAACGCGTCCAAGGTGCGCCGATGTATATACTGCACCATGTTGGGTTGTTATTCCCTGCGATCGGAACCATGCTTCATTTTCTTTGGCTATTATTTCAGAGTCATTCCCCGATCGAAGTATTCCTAGTTGGAGGCCAGTCTCGACTTGTCGTGCAAGTATCCATGCCTTTAGCTCATTGAATGCGTCACTCTTCAGCTTTAATGGAATGGACCACGGTTTATTCGAGTAGTCATCAACAATATTCATCATGTAGTTATTTCCGGTTCGTGAGGTAACATCCTGCTTCCCCGTCAAGTCGACCCTGTCACGACCCACTCCCGGAACTCGCCCACCACCCCAGGACAAGACCACCGACACCCCGCACCCCCCGGGACAACGCCAAACGCCCCCGCTGCCCATCACGACCGCCCCCGCCGCCCATCACGACACCTGTCACTCCCGGGTTCGCCGCCCCTTCGACCCTGACGCCCGGCAATCACCGCGACCCTGGAACGCCCCGCATCAACCCGGAACTTCCCGCGACACGGGCCGCCCTCAGACAGGTCACCTCGGCATCCCCCGGCGATCAGTCCCGTCACCCGGC
>JAGGAU010008275.1:0-97519 GCA_017657275.1 Termitomyces sp. T108
ACGGCGTACCTATATTGGACAAGTTCTTGACATGTACAAGAAGGGCGAGAGTTCGAGGTACGGATCCGTTGATAGTTTGACTACACTTGAGAGCCTATCCTGGTTGTCACTTCATGTCTATCTTCCTCTCAGGGTGGTGAGACCTAATGATCACCCTTTCATTAATATTTACCAGCTTACATGTCTTCAATTTTTAGGATGAATTCATGAATTCAGATGAAGAAAGTGATGAGGATACAGACACTACCGGGCCCGAGTTCACATGTAGCATGAACGGAAAGAAGTTTCATCTCCATACGCATGCCCCCGTTGACAACATCATCTTCAACCTTGGGCTTCATGCCCTTGTCGGTGATGATGTTCTTCGCAAATCTCTGACACCCCTTGCCGCATCACGATGGAATGTTTTGCATTGTGCAAAACTGAAGTCCAGTCTTGCCAAGGCACCTGTTCTCAAAATTCGGATTCCAGGTGGTAAGCTATCTTGTAAATAGGTTCAAGATATAGGTAGCTATAGCCCGATTGCGTGATATTGTCGCACAAATCATGAAAAGTTAAATTAAATTTCTTTTTTTTAAAACAAAAGAATTTCCTATTTAAGACATAGGTTGTCCGTTATTGCGGATTTGAGGCCCCAAAAATGGCGGATTTGAGGCTGAGATTTGGGAAATTTCCGGACAAGGTTTCTCGGGAGCTTCCCGGGGCCTGCAAGAACTCATGAACTGATTATCTTAATTTACAGCATCACAAAGAAGGCCTAATATCCTATCCTTGCTCTCATGACATACATTTACCTTGCTATTTGTTGCCTTCATGCCTTTTTGAATGATGCTCTAATTAGCACCCTTGCTTATAATCAGCTTGTAAAGAAACTTTTAAACAACTTCAAGTCTTGATCAATGCATATAAACATGATATCAAGGATGTGTTGAAACCTTCGCAGTCTGATCTTTAATTATGGTGTTAGTCTTGATATTAACTATAGTTTTTGTTATCATTTTCACTACTCTCTATTTCTCTCTCTACTTCCTCCAATATATTGTTCTTCCTCAGTCTCTCTGTCAGTCTCTTCTTCAGTTCCTTCTCACTCTGTCTTGCTCTGTTTGACTCTGACCTCCTGATTCCGTGCACTTTGAGCCGCATGCCCAAAGCCCTTGTTGCATATTTCCTGGCAATCCAATCTAAACATGGCTGTGAAACTCAATGAATAAGAATTTTTTGAGAATTCTAATTTCATTGATAGTGAACCATCCCATGCTGTTACATATGGTACAGTGTAACCTGCAGCTTACAACAGTTCAAAGATCCTTGTCACATAAAACCAGGTGTCTGACTGAATCATACAATTGATTCAGATATGTGCCTTTTATAAGCTGTAATACTGTTGTCTTATTGTACTGGCCCTACAATAGACTAACTGACCAATTTGTAGTAGATAATGGCTCAGGGAGAACAACAAGGGCAAAACTTCATCAGATCAAAAGCCATATAGTTCAATCCTCAAGATACAGCCAACTCAAACAATTGGTAGTCCTGCAATGATGATGATGATGATTATGATGAGTTCCAATTACTGGGGGCTGCACCCTAATGTCAGGTTTGATAGATACCTATGTGCTCCCCGTATTCACTCCATTGGCTTCTGTTCACATGGGATGCCGTCTCCGTAGGTCCTCCTTGAATCGTTTCGTGCTGTCTATCCCACAATAATTACTTGCAGCTTTTGCTAGATCCTTTGTATCTCAGAAAGTAAACCCCAGATTGTGATATATGTGTATTTTCCCTAGTTGATTTTCCAGCGTCGGGATTCTGCTCATATAGTACATGACAACTTATTAATGTTGCTGAACAGTTTGATTGATTCCTTCTTTACATTTCTACTTTGACTACAGAGCTATTGAAGCCCCATGATATTGTACAAGGGCAATCTTCATACCAGGCATACACTCAAATGAGGAGCTAATAAGCCTAATCACCAGTGTGTTGAATTTCTTGTTCAAGCAAACTTGAGAATCATAACATACCATGTAAGAACAGCCGATGTCTCTGGGCATCATGTACCACGGAAGTAGTTCCCGATGCTATATCTCCGTTGTCCTCGAAAACCTACAATACATGTCATCAGCCATGAGAAATCCGTGTTTGGTTTGAATCACTTTATCCAGTTTGTACTTTTCTCCGAAAAAAGAAGACGAGCCTGTATTAAGTGTCATACGTAATGCAGAGGATGGGGCTACCATGGAAGGGTTCGAGAAATGCTTTAAAAAAAGTGTAAAAGCGTCAGGAAAGCCTAAGCAGAAGTGAGGAAGTTCTCTGTCTATTAGGAAAACAGAGACTTGCCGGCAACCCAGAGAGCGCCGTCAGAGTCTATGGAGACATTATCCAGGAGTCGGTCTACAAATAAAATGTGCTGGGGAAGGGTCATGATTATCACGACTGCATCATGCTCACCTGTCAGGATCGTATCTGTAATGACAAGTGTATCATCTGACTGTCTCTCAAGGATGCTGATTGTGCCTGCCAGAGAGTTGACAACATAGAACGTATCATTTTGAGCTCGTGCAATGCCGTTGTTTGCCCGCATCTTGGTGATCGCATACTTGCATCCAGTTTGTGCATGACAATAACCGACAGAAGTCGATTTTCGTCCAAGCAAATCAAGTTGGCGTACCTGCGGTGACAACATTTGAAAACATTTCCTCCTAAAATTCTCAGGAAGAAGTGAGACGCACGAAGCCAACTTTTTCGCCGTGGTCGTTCGTGAAATAGAAGCTTTGACCATCCGGGTACCCTACAAGGTCGTTGGGACAGACAATGACGGGGTCTTGGACAGTACGGATATGGATAAGGGAGTCGCTGTTGACTACGGTTTTGAAAATTTCGACAGTGGAGTCCGCACCCACTTGATGGGCAGACTGGCCAGCAAGCGGTGCACGGTGATTGATGAGATAGACGAACAACTCATTAGGGTTTGAGGACGACGGGACAATGTCCATGCCATGGGATGAAAAGCCTCGTGTGTTGTTAAAACTCAAAAACTTGAGGCGGGTAACGCGGTGCGAGACTGGATCGTAAGTGGCAACATAGTCATTAAAAGACGCATGCTCTGCATCGAGGCGATCTCCGCCGGGGGTCCAAACTATCCTACTGGAGGGCAGAGAGCATGCGAGATACAAGACACCTGTAGGTTGGTGCAACACGATTTCTGTTGCCTGGTCAGCAGAAGAGGGTGACTAGAGGGTGTCAAAGTACTTTCACAGGCTTGAAGCTCAGGGACTGAAGTGCAATGGTCATTGGCGAGGGACTCAACTCTGCGCCAAAAACCACCTAGTGTGAGGATTGGCTTGATAGTGATTTGATAAAAGGCGGCGGTAACGGCCAAGAGGGCAACAAAAATATTGAGGAGACGCGACATAACTGTGGGCGGCGCCCCTGAGCCTCACACCCACACATAAGTACCTGTTCACACGATCAAGGGTTCTCCTTCGTTCCGCCATGGGCTCCGCTACTTCCAAGCAACGGGTTCCCCCCGCCCCCGTCGCGCACGATGAGAAGCGGCCTTCTCCAGCAGATATGGCTTCTCTCCGTGTCGTCTCACCATCATCTTCAGACGGCTCTCTCACAAAGTCCATCATCGCCTCATGGGAGTCTGATGCAGCCCGTGAGCCTAAGACCATCCTGGCACGTACAATCCTCCAACACTCCAATATCTCCACGACTCTCACCTCTCGCACTGCTCGCACTGCTGATGTCCATGTTTTCAACAATGTCATTGACTTCAAGACCGGTCCCATCACAAACCAGAAGAGTAGTGGTCGCTGCTGGCTATTCGCTTCTACTAATGTCTTTCGCTATTCCATAATGAAGGCTCTCAAGCTTAGTGAGTTTGAATTATCTCAAGTGAGTTGGCATAGTGCTATCTTCATCCACCTGTTCTCACGGTATCCTATCTACTTCTAGTCTTATCTCTTTTTCTGGGATAAACTAAACAAGGCGAACTACTATCTCGAGCTTTCCATACAGAATGCTGATCTTCCTATTGACGACCGTCTTATCAACCATCTTTCTGGTGACCTTGTCAGTGATGGTGGTCAATGGGACATGGTTGTCAACCTTGTTGAGCGCTACGGTCTTGTTCCTCAAGCCGTTTTCCCTGAATCCACCCACTCGTCCCTCTCTGGCCCTCTTAACACTCTTGTCAAGACTAAACTTCGCGAGCATGCCCTTATCTTGCGCCGTCTATCCTCTTCCTTGCGTGCTTCTTCTGTCCCCAAAGAAGTCTTAGTCTCCACTCTCCGCGCCAAAAAGGAGACTCTCGTCAAGGAAATCTACATCATACTTACTGCGACTCTCGGTGTCCCTCCTGCCGCCGATGAAAGGTTCACTTGGGAGTTCAAAGATACCGATGGCAAATTTGGCAAATGGCAGGGCACTCCTCTCGAGTTTGCCAGGACATTTGCCTCTAAGCCATATCCTGTCTCTGAGTCTTTCTCTCTCATCAATGATCCTCGTAACTCCTACTCGAAGCTTTACACTGTCGACAAACTTGGAAATGTCTGGGGAGCCCGTCCCGTCCTCTGTCAGTTTCACTGTCTCAGCGTGTTTCCAGCTTACGTGTCTTCTAGATGTCAATACCGAAATTGAAAACCTCAAGGCCGTTGTAGTCAAGGTTAATTCATTTGTTGTCTAATTTCTCTACTCTGATGTTTAAATCAACCATGGCCCTCTCACAGATGATCAAGGCCGGCCATCCCGTCTTTTTTGGCTGTGATGTCGGTAAATTCTCTGAAACGGCTGGAGGTATCATGGACCCAGCATTGTTCGAATACGAACTTGCGTTTGACATCACTTTGGGTATGACCAAAGCTGAGCGCCTTCAGGTTAATGAATCTGCCATGACACATGCCATGGTCATATCGGGCGTCCACTTGGATGACAGTGGCAAGCCTATTCGTTACAAAGTTGAGAATTCTTGGGGTGATGAAAGCGGTGACAAGGGGTACTTCGTCATGACCGATGCGTGGTTTGAGCAGTGAGTTCAAATAATCTTCCGTTTCCATCCCTTCTAACGGGAATAGGTTTGTATATCAGGTCGTTGCACCGAAAGCGTATATACCCAAGTCCCTCGTCGAGGTCTATGAATCTGGAGAGAAGGTTGTTCTCCCGCCATGGGATCCTATGGTGTGTTTTGCTTAATCTTTCTGGTGGTGTCACAGCTTACACCTTTCGATCAGGGTACCCTTGCCTGAATTGTTACGCTGTTGTTAGCTGGAGGATATTTTGTTGTCCGTAGCCTATCGAGTACTCACATAGTTATGTCGCGAATTCAGTGCTTTCACAGGAATTGAAACGTTGATCTCTAATGAGCACTGTCCCTTTCTTGTATGCTGGTACATATCCTGAAGCGAGTGCGTGACTACATATACATTACATGCATATCACTTGACAACCGCTTCGTGACCTTTCTGGACTCAAGCATGCTTTCTCGCAATACAGGATCCACATATCCTTAATCACCGCTTCGTGACCTTTATAGACTCGAACATGCTTTCTTGCAATCCAGAATCCACGATCTTGTGAGATTCTACAAGTATGCCGTGACCTGACAAGGATCTCAAATTCCGTCCTTCTCTCGATTCTCTCTTGTACGTTCTGCAATAATGAGCCAGCAACCTGTTCGTCGCGGTCTTTCGTTTTCAATCAGTGGTCTCATGGCCGCCCTCAAACTCAAACCACTTTGGAATGAACAATGTTCGCTTTGTTTTCTTCAGGTCCCCGTCCGTCGTTGACCGCTTCTGTCAACAGATAACCTTCTCTCGACGGATGAGGAAGGCAGAATCGCTCTATCGAGTAAACCCCTCAACCCCGCCTCGTCAGTTACGGGCCGTGAAGGCGATGAAGCGATACTTGAGAGGAGTGGTTGTTGCATTTGTTGTGGACCCAAGTCCGTACCCTTCCGCATCTAGGGACTGTCAGCTTACATTCACCCAGTTGTTCTCTCTTCTTGAAGGCATTATGTGTAGTTGTCGCTGGCGCCGTTATTTGGTATTCTGTTGAGCTTGTTATTTGGGCTGCATCTGTATGTGGCCTCTAACTTTGACCGTAGCTCGCTGACACTTCATTATAATAGGACAGAACTTCTGGTCTTGAGCTCATGCCTGCCTTCAGCAGCTCCCTTGGCTGTCTCACTGCTCCTTATGTATATAACAATACGAAGGTGGTTATGACAGCACAGGTCGGCCCAGAAAACGACCACTCTTTCGACTTCCGTGGCAGCGCCGTCGGCACTTTATTACTCGCACAAGGTGCCTCCGATTTGAAGGATGTCAAGTACGAAATGACTCTTCGTACAAGTGATGAGATGCTGCTCAAGAACATCAATATCATTTATCCTGATTTCAATGAAGATGGCTCGATAAGTCGAAGCCGCCTTATGATTTCGGCTCCCGGTGCAGTATCCAGAACCGAGTGCATGCGCTTTGACATCGTCATACATATCCCTCCAACCCTTCAGAAGCTTGATGTGGTATCGCATGCCACCACGCACGTCCAATTTGCTCCTGATGCCGATATCAAGTTGGAATCCTTCTACATCACGCTGTTTGCAATGGATGAGAACAACCTCATCCTTCCGAGCCAAACCATTCGTAGCGACTACATGTCCCTTGAACTCATCCGTGGCTGGATTGTGGGTGACGTTGCGATCCTCAATGACACCAGTATCACTACTCAACGCGGTGATGGCATTACTAATGTCCGTGCCCACCCGACTGCCCCTTCGGACCCTGGACACCCATTACCTGTGACCCTCAGGACGACGACCGGTGCGGGACGCACAGACATTTTCTACGTTGGTTCCAGAGCCTTCAAACGTCAAATTGATAGTACCCACCTGTCTTCGCGCAACGCAGACATGTACCTGACTTATAAAAAAGCTGAATTCAGTGGTCGAATTATGTTAGATTCCAATTCCTACACTGCGACTGGGCTCCATCGCCTCCAGAATGTTTTCGGAGACCAGCCACCGACTTATTGGGTAGGTGATCAAGATGGTACCGATCAGATCTCAGTGCGTTCAAGGGGTTGGAGCGGATTATATTTCTAAATGGAAAGGACTTTTAATGGAAGGAAGTACATGTACTTTTGAATACACATTTGAGATGACAGTATATTGTCAACTCACTAAAAATTTCTTCTATCACTCTCCCAGACCACAATCTGGATTGTCAGCGTCCAATGACGTTCCACCTATGGATGGTTGCTGCTTTGAAGGCATACTTGGATGGCGGATGCGTGCTGCAGCTTCAGAAATAACTTGTCGTCGAGTCAAGAACACCTGTGCCACAAGGACTGCAACAGTCTAAGAGCACAGTTGATACCAGAGATCTCAACAATGGAAAAGAACATGGAACTCACAGCTACGAGACCGAAAAGGATGATACGATCTTTCCATCGTTCGTCTTTTCCAGCGTAGAGCTCGTTTCGCCTTGAACGTGCTCTCCATGCTGCCGTGGTAGGGTAGCTCACATCTCGAGCAGAAGGAGATGCAGAGTCTTTAAGAGATGTTTTTCCTCGAAGAACGTCATATGCGGCGGTGATGGACTGAAACCTGGCATGAGCATCTTCAGGGGATACTAGCGGGTCTGCTCTGTCTGGATGGTAGATTCGGACAAGCTCGTAGTCTTGAAAACTCTGGTTAGTTAATCACATTGAGGTGGATAGTCACTGGAAATATACATCGAGCCTTGATATCGCCTTCGGAAGCATTTTTAGGCAGATGAAATATTCGATGCGGACTAGGGTTGAGACCTGGAGGGAAAGGATATGGATTGGCTGGTTTAGCGGCGGTTTGAACAGTTCGTTGTTGTAGAATGGACCTAAAAAGTCGAGAGCGAGAAGTCAAGCATGTAGAACGAAACATGTATTTTGTTTGTCCATACATTTATGTAAATAATTTCCTCGATTTATATCGTTACGTACGTAACATTGTCCAATTAGTAGGATACAGTCAATTAAGAGCGGATAATGAAAGATATGACAAAGTATCTAGTTATGTCTATTGTGCTAAGCGAATGGCTCATGCATGTGGAATGATTTAGTTCCATCTACTCGATGGAAGGGACCCCGTAGCCATGATTCCTGACATCCTCTTGCTCGTGTTGGCGCCGGTCGTCGTTTCTTAGAATATGTTCTAAGGAACTTGGATGGCTGAGAGCGCCATCGCCCTTCTTCACGACACCTTTTTCTACGATAGATACATTGGCAGATGACGGAGCGGAAGCACCCAAGCGGCGCCGCTTCCAAAGTCGAACAATGCCAGAATTGATGACAAGGTTAGTATAAGTTACAAGGACAGTTAGAGAGAAGATGGCGACAAGTACCAAGCCAATGACTGTTCGGGGAATGGGAGCAACGTTCGAACGCTCTACGAACGCGATCATTAGGCCGTTGCATACAAGTCGTATGATGGTAAGGAAGGTTGAAAACAAGTCCCCACTTCGCGTATTGTGGGGCCGAAGGGTCAGGTAGGACATGAGTGTGAATCCTTCAAAGATTACCATCAGTGCAATCTGGGCTTCTCCGCTGCTTTTGACAAAGGCGATAAAGATCGCTTTCAGAAATGTGGCAACCAACAGAAGTATCGAAAAGTAGTAGCGAGAGATGCGGTATTGAAAGTAGAGGGGTCCTTTGGACGCAAGCTGATCTTTGTCTCTGAAAAGAACGTCTGCGCCTTGACGACGTCCGAGACGCAATATAAAGAAAGCAAGATATAATACAGCGACTTGAAGGGCTAGGAATGCAAGGATAGAAAGGAGGAGCGAGAGCCACGAGTCTTTGAGCGTCCACTCGTAAAACGAGAACACAGTGATGGGGAGATATAGAAACAAAAGCTGTGTGATTTATGGGTCAAGTACTTCCGTATGCGGAATGAGGTCACTCACCAGACGAACTCCCCATGCTTGTGCGAATAAAAAGTAAGCACGTTTGGACGTAATTCTACGTTCATGCGGCCAGACGCGTTCCAGAACAAGAATAACTATGAATGCGAGTATAAACACTGCCAGTGCAGATGCCAAGAGGATAAGCGAACACAAAAAGACAGTCATAAATGCATTGCCTGTCGCGATGTGGAGAGTGTTGACGTAGATCGGAATGCCAGCTTGGAGAACATTTGATGAAGACGCCGTGACAGTCTGTACATCTGTTCCTTGCGTCGCAGACGCTTGAACAAAACGGACAGGAAAACTGTAGGGCATGGAATTAGCCCAGGTTGTCAAGAGATCAGTCGTCCTCCGCTTCAAGGGAGATGAAACTTGGGTGGCGGAGCCGATCAGATTATAAGGACTGAGCTTCCTGTTGACGAGTCCTACGGCCGATGCGGAGGTTGCATTTGCTAGATTTCCGCCGGTCAAATGACGCATCCGGTCGATGGATGGCTGGAAGGATGACGTTGGTGACGTAGAGAACAGACCGATTGCCCATGCGAAATTAAGAGTAAATGCACGATACGCTGAAGGATAATTGAGACTGAGGAGTGAGGTGGATGCGATAGTTTGATAAAGGAAGAGCAGATCGATGAGCCTGAAAGGCAGAATGGACTCTGGAGAAAGTGACTGCCAAATAGACACTAGGAGAGTACCGAGAGTGATACCGCCCGTCACCCATTCAACAACTGTTTGGTGAGTTGACCATCCGTTCGACAAGGTTGCTTGTACGCAGGCCTTGACTTTGCCAGTGCCAACTTCAGTCAAGACAAGCTGTGCAACACCTTCCAGATCCGGAATCGTAAAGGCAATGCTCGGTATCTTATCTTGAACGCTGAGTGATTTTGGCAAGGATATCGAGTCGGACCCGGTGAAGTTGTACATGGGTAATGGGCATAGGGCGCCACCAAAAATATTACAGAGATCTAAAGTGACGTTGGCTGCATTTATACCATAGACGTTGAGAAGAAGATTGGCTGTGACATTGACATTGGCTTGCTACAAGAAACAGACATCTCAAAAATTGAATAATGTCTAGATTAGAGTGACGTACAACACTGGCAGCAGAAATGTTGAAGGAAACGGATTCGTTCTTGGCAAAATACGCAATGTCAAACTGTTGTATGAGAAGAGATTCTGGAGGTTCGCAGTAGGTGACGGAGGAAGTGACTGTAGGGTCAAATCAGAGACAATGACGGAAGGGTAGGTCGATGACCCACATAATGATGCCTCTTTAGCATACGAGAAGGGTAGAAGGAAGGAAAGATGAAATGTTCGCAGCCTGGCGAGAGAGAACATGAAGGGCGGTAGACATGCAATGGAATCTGCGGCAACAATGACGAGTTTTATACCTGGGAATTGGACACGAGGTTGTCGGACTTACCAAAGGCAATTGTTATTGTTCTCTGTATAAACAAGGGTACGAGCTAAACGCGGCGTGCTCGCCGGCAAAATGTGGTTCTTACGGCGACAATGGGGACGGCGTGCTTTCCGTCAGTGGGATCGTCACACAACGATTGTACTTAAGGAGAGACTCTGAGAGAATGCTGAAATGCCGAGCAGCTAAAACGCGGCGCGTCAATCTATGATGGTGTACACGTGACCTGACCCGGCGTAGTCCGATTTTCCAAGTTCTGTCGCCGCTGTCCCCCTCGATCACCATGTTGCTCTCCATTGCTGCCCGCTCAGCCGTTGTCGCCCCCGGTCTGGGTCGTCGCGCTGCCTCTGCAATCGCCCTTAAATACTCCAATGCCGTTTATGGAGCTGCCATCAAGCAGTCGCCCCAGGCCCTCAACAAACTCCACGCCGACCTCGCCCTTGTCGCCAACACCATTGCCACTCAGCCCGAAGTCAGCGCGTTCCTGAACAACCCCACCCTTTCTGCCTCAGAGCGTGCATCTGCTCTCAACAAGTTCTTTGCCAAGCTTGATAGTGCAGCTTCCAAGAAGGATCCCATATCCGACACTACCAAGAACCTTTTGTCTGTTCTTTCCGAAAATGGCAGGCTTGGAGAGACTCAGGGCGTTATCGAAGGCTTTAATGAGCTCGTTGCGCAGTACCGGGGCGAACTTGATGTCATTGTCACATCCGCAACCCCTCTGGCGAAGGATATCCTATCACGTCTCGAGACCACCCTCAAAGCATCGCAGGCTGGTCAAAAAGCAAAGACTTTGAAACTTACCAACAAGGTATGCTGTGTTGATTTTTGGCATTGCTTCGTCTTGACTTGTTTTAGGTCAATCCTTCAGTATTGGGCGGAATCATTGTCGATTTCGGTGACAAGACTATCGACTTGAGCGTTCAGTCTCGTGTCACAAAACTTAACAATGCTCTGCAACGTGTGTACCTCTTGAAAAAAAATTGTGATCGTGCTAACATGTGTGCCAGAATCCGTTTAACCTCTAAATGTGGTGTCGTTGCGAGGTGGAGGTCATCATGCGTTGCTCTAGATATTTGTTAGATCATTCTGTAAATCCATTGAATGCAGAACGCTGCTGAAGAGGGCTTACGCCACATGCCAGATGAGCCCATGTCCTTTTCTACACCCTGGGAGAAAATCGCAGTCTTGGACAGAATGTTGGTCGATCCTGGAAGCGTTGCTTCCGCCTCAGATGAAAAAAGCGGTCCTTACTGTCACATTTGTATTCCGAAGTATTCGGTTCATCGGATGGTCTTTGGACCTTCAAGCTGACTTGAAGCTTGGCACTCCTAAATTTTATTTGCTACATTCGAGGTCCGCACAAACCGACGAGTTACTGAGGGTGAATGACCGCGGCGTACTCTATTCTTATGCTTCCGTCGTCCGAAGTTTTCGGTGCGCCACCGCACACACTCTTCTATGATAATCTGAGTACACAAGGCTTACAACAGCTGAACACACCTCTAACTCCAGAGCCGCTATATCAGGCGGATTTGAATCATGTCATTGTTGAAAATACCTTGCATTCTAATCGCCATGATTGGCCTGCAGATTACGACAACTGCCCCACACCCTCCTGCCCTGCCAGAAGAGATGTTGTCTACATCAAAGATGGAAAAATTCATGAAGCAACGGTCTGGTCCTATCATCGTTCAAGTAGGATGCCCTAATTTTGAATCCTCAATAGTGTTAAACTATTTATTCGTCTAGCTGATTTGCTGGACAGCTGCTATAGGAGAATCCCTGGTCATTCTGGCCAGTAATGCACCGGAGTCCAAAGTATCTCAAAACATTTTGTCAGCGTTGGCCATTGAAGGCACAGTGGACAAATTAGAATTATCTCCATTGTTCGTTCTCGGCACCTTCTTCACGGCACTGGGAGGATTCATTCGATATCACTGCTATTGCGAACTTGGCCGATTATTCACATTCGAAATGAGCCTTCGAGTTGACCACAAACTCGTGACCACCGGCCCTTATTCCGTCGTCCGTCATCCCGGATATTCGGGCGTTGTTTTCTGCGTTTCTGGAATTGTTATCTGGCATGCGGGCTCGGTGGGTTACTGATGTGCAAATGTGGTTTCACAATCATGAACTGAATATGGCAAGGGGTCGTGGGTGCGAGAATGTGGACCACTCAAAACGACACTTGGACAGAGCGCTGCAATAGTTTACCTCATCTTGGTCACAATGATCACGTCGGGACTTTTGATGCGGATGTCTAAGGAGGACAAAGCTCTGTCGGAGGCATTTGGTGAAGATTGGTCAGAGTGGGTTGATCGGGTACCGCACAAGCTTATTCCAGGCTTGTATTGATGACGTAATGAATTAATATCACTCACTTTTTACCCATCATCAATTTGGATCCTTCAACGTTTCAAAGCTCAAATTCTATGCCCGTAAAGACAGGTTATAGTGACATTCATAATTGCAGGTTGATTTTCTGATTTTGTTCCTAGTTATATGGTGTGATTTTCCTGGTTTCCTGCCTCTTTCAAACTTACATGGCAACGTCAAGCCCAATATGTTCACGGGACGTGTCTGACCAGTTCATCAATGAACACATTGACAGTGGTTGCGAAGATCATTTAGATCCATCATCTTCTCAAACTTCTAGTAGTTCGTCATCAAAGGGTAGCCAGAGGAAGCCCAATGGTCCATCCTCCAGTCCACTGGCTTCAATGTTCTTTCAAGGTCATAAAAAGGCTCCTGAATCTAGCAGCTCCCCTTTGACGAAAACAAACACGAAAAAACGCGTGATTTCTGGAGATACCACATCTCATCCACCCTTTAAACGGAACAAACTTTCTCGCCTTGAAGCAGCTGCACCTCTCGCAGAAAAATCTCGTCCAATCGCTCTATGCGATTTTGTTGGACAGCCTCATCTGACCAGTCCAGATTCTTTGCTTTTGAAGATGCTTTTCGCTGTTTCCGGGTCGGCTATTTTCTGGGGCCCACCAGGGTGAGATATTACCCATCATACCAAGAACTGTGGTTGATCGCTTGCGATTGAATAGATGTGGGAAAACCACTCTGGCACGGTTGATCGCGAAGCAAGCTGATTGTGTTTTTAAGGAGCTTAGTGCGACTAACGTTGGTGTTCCGGACGTGAGGGCAATCCTTGAAGAAGCAAAGAACACGCTCGCATTGACCGGAAGGTTAGCCCCAAGGATCCGGAGCAATCCTATTGCCTCATATATCTACTCAACAGAAAAACTTTACTCTTTCTGGATGAAGTTCATCGCTTCAATAAATCGCAGCAGGTATGTCGATAGTTCTGTCGCCGAAATCGCATTGCAGTAAGCTATTGAAAGGACATCTTTCTCCCATTTGTTGAACAAGGTCATGTTCAGGTAACAAGTCACAAAGAAGTCAATGTATTTTCCGTTGTACCAATCATTTTCCTAGCTTGTGGGTGCCACAACGGAGAATCCATCCTTCAAGCTTACCAGCGCGTTGCTCAGCCGCTGCCGGTGACCATCTGATGGTATTCATTGGCTGAATGCCGCTGACATCTATACAGGGTGTTCGTGTTTGAACGTCTTACTGATACTGAGATATTGACAATTCTCTCCAATACCCTGAAGCGCATCGGGTGCACCCCAATAGATTCATTTCCAACGGAATCAGGACCGTCGTCTTCAGAACCGCCTCTACTACCCTCTTCTGACGCTACAGGATTTACTCGTCTGTCTTTCCCCCAGATAACCTCGAAGGTACTTTCTGGCATCGCGTCACTGGCGGCAGGAGATGCTCGGGTCGCAATATCCCTTCTCGAGCTTGCCATAGAATCACCTAAGGGTATACAGGAAGGATCTCTCCTGGCAGCTTTGAAGCGCTCGGTATCCGCTTCCCATAATTGCACCCCTGAAAGTCATTACGACATGATCTCAGCACTGCACAAAAGTGTAAGGGGAAGTCAAGGAAGTGCGGCAATGTATTGGCTCGCGAGAATGCTTACTGTAGGAGAGGATCCTTTGTACATTGCACGCCGCATGGTTGTTTGTGCTAGTGAAGATGTAGGTCTTGCAGATATTCATGCCCTTCCATTGGTGAGACGCTTTGACTTGACGATTGAAATCCGACTGAAACGAGTAGGCCATGGCTACTTTACAAGCCTGTCAGACAATAGGCATGCCAGAGTGCCGCATTAATCTGGCTCATCTCGTTGCATACCTTGCAGAGGCGCCCAAGTCCACTCGGGCCTACGAAGCATATAATCGCGCGGAGGCGGCTGCCAAATTAGACCTGACAATCCCGGTGCCAATGTCCATGCGAAATGCACCTACCGAGTTAATGAAAGACTTAGGTTATGGAAAAACTTATATGTATAACCCGAGTTATGCGTAAGTTGTCAAACTTCTCCAGACATAGACAGCTGATTTTGCGATGGTCAGGCACCCGGTGCATAACACTTACCTCCCGATACAGTTTGAAGGCGACCTTTTCCTGAGACGAGAAGGGGATACGAGAGACAAAGTATGGGATGAGGCTGCGCTACGTATGTGGGAGCATGAGGCTAATGGAGACGAAGAGTGGGTAGGCCGGCCGGCTGCGTCTGGCCCGTGCGTGTGAGATCAGGATGGTCTATAGGACAGAGATAGCCTGAAATAGCCCCGGACAAGCTATATCCAAGAACTAGCTACGATACCCATGCCCACGATTCCCAGAGAGTCAATTAAGGATGCGAGATTCCGTGTGCTCGTCACCGGCTTTGGTGTGAGTGCATTGTGCCTGGTAATTTACTCGGAATATCTGATTGTGGGGAAGCTCAGCCATTACATCATTACGAGGTGAATCCGTCCTGGTTGGCCGTCCAGCGTCTGCACGACACTACTCTTGACCCTGCTACGGCCGGCTCTCAAGGTCGTCCTCGTCCAATTCACATCTCCGCCCTTGAAATCCCCGTCACTTATGAGGCTGTACTTGCCATTGTTCCTGGCCTCCATGCACGACCGCCGATATTGCCCCACACGGTCCCAAACAACTTCCCACCCCCTCCACCTTCTGGTTACGATTTCATCTTCCACATCGGCGTCGCTGGCCGTGGGTCTCTCAGGATGGAAAGGCAGGGTCACAAATTAGGTTATCATATGAAAGACGCAGACGGAAAACTTGCGCCTCTCGCTCGTTCCACACCCAAAGATTTTAGTCGTAGACCTGATGATCATCTCGCAGCGGAAAACATAGAAAGAGAAAGGCTGGGTTTAGAAACCGTTGATCACGTCGGGTCGGACACATCCGCCAGGCAGACACGCGGTTTTGGCGTTCAATACGAGTCCTTTCCTGACGAGCTTCCGACCGAGATTGATGTAACTAGACTGGTTCAAGATCTAAGGCAGTCTGGTATTGAGGTCAGTTGAGAGTATGAACTGCTCTTCCACTGTTCATTACCCTTGTACAGCAAATATATACCTCCATGGATGCTGGTCACTATCTATGTGACTTTATTTATTTCTGCTCTCTTGCAGAAGCCAAGCGGACTGCCAATCCCTACGAGAGACGCAGGAATAGTCAGGTCCTGTTTTTGCATTGCCCACCGGTCAATCAACCATTGAGCACTGAAGAAGTTACGGAGGCTATCCAACAGATCATCATCTGGGTCTGCAAGGAAATGCAAATGCAGGACGAGGAAAATGAGAATGCTGATAGCTTGGAGGGAAAATGACAAGGATGTGACAAGGAACTAAGTCGCTATTGTGTATACACTATCTGTAACTCGGAAGCCTATGAAATCAATCGCATTGAAGCACGTCCTTACCCTCAAGTTTCCACGTAAATATTGAAAAGACAAAAGTACAAGTACATGCAAAATGATCGATATAAATTGACGTGTCATCAAGTGACCGTATGTAGAGGTCATCTGATCAGATCGCGCGACTCTTGCTCATGGCTAAGATCAGTTTTTTCTCCCCTTCTGAGAAAATCTCTTTCTCTTATTACTGCGTTAGACGTGATGGCGACCAATATCACCTTTCACCCAGGTCATAGTATTTCTCTCACAAAAAACCTTTGCTGATCAATCACTTAACAGGATCAGTCACTGCCGCTGAACGCTCCAGATTTTTAGAACAGAAGGGTGTCACAATCTGGTTGACCGGTCTCAGTGCTAGTGGCAAGGTCTGAACGAATTCTTTTTAAGTCTGAGTCACGAAAGGATAAACTAGTGATCACAGTCCACTATCGCGTGTGCCCTAGAACAACATCTCTTACATCTACACAAGTATGTCTATCGCCTCGATGGGGACAATGTTAGATTTGGCTTGAACAAGGACTTGGGATTCGACGAAAAATCCAGAAATGAAAATATACGTAGGATTGGCGAGGTATGTGTTATAATGACTACTTCCTGCGGTGTTATAGGACATTCTTTGCAGGTATCAAAACTTTTCGCAGATTCTGCATGCATTGTCGTCACAGCATTTATATCGCCTTACATCGTTGATCGAGCGATGGCCCGTGATCTTCATGTAAAAGCCGGCCTACCTTTCATTGAAGTTTTCGTTGATGCCCCTCTTGATGTTGTGGAGGCAAGAGATCCGAAGGGTCTGTACAAAAAAGCACGAGCTGGTGAAATCAAAGGCATGTCCCTCGAGAGACGCAGAATGATGTTGTTTGACTCATTTTAATCAGACTTTACTGGCGTATCAGCTCCCTACGAAGCACCAGAAAACCCCGAAATACACATCAAGACTCACGAAACGGACATAGCCGAAAGCGTCCGTATTATCACGGATTATCTCCTGGCCAATAACTACATATCCTAAGCACTGAACATGATAGTCTTCAGTGCTTTGCGATGGATTCTATGCATCTAGATTGAGCATACAATATGCCTACTACTACATACGTCAATCACAATCAGTGTGCAACTGAAGGGTGATGTATATGCATCACGCATCGTTTTCCCTCACGTGGATGACCGAAAACCTAGGTGCAACTTACTCGTCATCATCGTTGCTGACTTCTTGCTCTTTCTCAATGGTATCAACGGGAAGTTTATCCAGTATTCCGCTCAGTCCCACCTCCACTACCGTTAGCCACTGCAGGAGATCATTAGTTGTTCGCGCGAGTTCTGAGTATGTGTTATTTGCCGTGAATAATTTGCTGTAGTCCAAGGGTCGTATAGGTGGACCTTGAAGTGGTGCGACTGTTGGCTCAATTCCGAGAGACATGTTTCGCGAGTGCGAAATCTCTGTCTCGTATGACGACGTGGGAGGTTCTGTCGCTGTGCGTCGGAGTGGTGGCGGCGTGTTTGACGCCTGGGGGAAAGCCGCCGGAAATAATGACCGTCGTGTAGTTTCGGTAGAGTTTGTCACAGAACTAAGAGTACTCTGTGATGCGAGGAAATTACGAACATGGTATGTTGGAGCAGATGGTGAGGGTGGCAAAAGGTCGGACATTCCTAGATGATGTTCGGATGTCAAAGAAGGTATCTACACAAACAAGTCAGTGGTTGTTCTAAGTCCTTAATCAGAAGAAGAATTGCCTTGAGAACATCTTTGAGTCCAGGCGCCGATGAATTCGTGCTCGTGCCAGAATCACTGCCATTTCTAGTCTTGTCTGACAACGCGAAAGGTTTCAAAGGCGGCAACAAGGGCATTCCGTTATCCTGACCTCTGCGAAGGTACTGATTCTCTGTCTCAACAAGTGCAGTTGCTGATCTAGCACGAGCCACAGAGGGAAGTAAGGGACTGGGTGCAGGTTTATGCATTCTCGAAGCGGACGTGTCTAACGAATACGTCACTTGATGCGCACTATGTGAGCTTTCAGACATTGTATAGCTGAGATGGGTGGGTGATGAATGGTTGTGTGAAGTCGAGGATGTTTGCGCAGATGAAGTGGAGGGATGTGGGAAATGGAAGGCAGAAGGAGACGCCAAGTCGAGGTCTGCTCGGCCATTGCGGCGAGGGTCAAGCGCTTGGCCAGTACTTTTAGATCTTCTTCTGCCCATCATTACAGGTCGATTCAAAGGAGAGTTATCCAGACTGGAGGAAATTAGACCCGGGGTTATGGTAGTTGATGGGCTCGCCTCGTCATTGAGTTCATCATGAGGAGGGAGTATTGTGTCAATTTCATAAGGCTTGCGATTCGATCGAAGGGAGCGAGGGTCACGAGTCATAGTTTTCCGTGAGGTACCACCAAGATTATCTGGGGATGAAATGGGAAAAATACCTGGGGAAGGAGTAGATTTCAATCCAGTAGCGGCATGCGAGGAAGCTTCATCATCGGAACCAGGTACGCTCGACGATAATTTCAAACGTGAACGTGTCATTCCGCGAGGCGGATAAACAAAAGTTTTCTGTTTCACTGTTAACTCGTCAACTGAGGATTCCTGCGTCAGTGGTCGTTTGACTACTGTTCGTTCTTTTCCCGGAGAAGATGACGTTGATGGAGGAAGAGAACTTGGGGGACTCGGTGTACCAGGATGAGAAGGTACTTGAAGGGCAGGAGGTCGTAGTATTTGTTGTGGCGAGATAGAATCATCCTCAAAGAGAGCGCGAAGCGAGGAGGGCAGATTCGACGATTGTGGAGAGCGACTAGTTGCTAACATTGATTCATGCTCTGCTTCGGATGAATTTTTACCTAACAAATCTGGTTGATATGATCGGCCACGGAGGGTTTCAAATTCCCATACGCTTTCGTCTTCTTCAACGTTTAGTCCCAAGAGACTGCAATCGACAAAGGCATGAAGATCAATCTGATAAGACTGGAGGATTTGCGTACTCTCGCTCTTCGTCTTCTTCCCAGTCTAGTGGTTCCGCAAGGCTAGCTCTTTTAGCAGCTTGTTCAAAACGAACGACAAGATCTTTGAGGGAAGACACGTTGACTTTGGCAACCGATTTAATCCATTTCGATTTGCTTAGTTCGTCGGCTGGTAAGCGCTGTCGAATCCTAGGTCAGAGGGGACTAAATATCACAATACTGAGATGGCATACTTCGACTGGAGATTCCTTCAAGCACATCGACATGAAGTCCCGCAAGTCCTTTCCCGCTTCATTCTCACCGAGACGCGGCGGCTTTGCCTTGGGTATTAAATCCATGACTTTGATATGTTCCAATGAGTGATGCGGCGGACTGCCTTTGACCATCTCATAGACCGCGATACCCAGACTCCATATATCAGCCTTTGTATCATAAACCGGAAGAGTTTGAAGAAGCTCAGGTGCCATCCAATGAGGAGTTCCAGTCAAAGTATTTCGCTTGCTAGATGAGTTTGCAAGGAGTGCAGCGACGCCAAAGTCGCAGATAACGACCTTTCCGGTAGCGGTGACGAGTATGTTGGCAGCTTTTATGTCTCTATGTATCACCGGAACCTTGTGGAGGTAACTGAGCCCAACGAGAACTTCCCTGACTATAACAGCGACATATTTCTCTTCTAAGCATCCATTTCTTGATGCTTTCATGAGCGACAGTACGCTCCCTCCTTGGGCAAACTCCATTACTATCCAAACACGGGGACCATCCATATAGCATCCATAGTACTTTGTGATGTTGGGAGCGTCGCGGAGTTGAGAGAGCAGAGCTACCTCTCGCTGAATGTCAGCAACGTCGTCCGAGCCAGACTTATCATCAAGATTGATGATTTTGAGGGCCACAATATTTCCTGTTGGAATGTGTTCTCCTTTGTGTACCGAGCCGTAAGCACCCTTGCCGATAGTTTCAAGTCTTCTGTATAACTGGTGGACAGACGAGGTAGCCATCCAGGCCCGACATGTCCACGTGATCACCTGAATCACTTTGAGAAATAATTACATATTCCCTTCCACCCATGGATATTGAGCGCGATTCTGTTGGTCTTGTCAGGAGGGAATTTCTCGCGGTCCTGTTGGCTGGTTTTGGCAACGAGTATATTTTTTCTTGCTATCCCATTTTGTCATCATCTTATCCTTCCCAGGCTTCTCCCTTTGACTAGTAATTATGGCGATGAGCCGTGTCCAAAGGCCTTGCTGCCTGTTGCCAACAGACCGATGATTGACTTTGCGTTGTCATGGATAGAGCAATCGGGTATCCATGGTATAACAGCCCTTTCCCTATGTCGTATTTACAACTGATACCGTGACGATAAGATGTCCTCTTGATTTGTCCTTCAATCCACCGACCAACAATATATCATCATATACACTCTGAAACAGCTGTTTCTTCATCAACACTACGGATAGATCTACAAACATACGATGAATCTCAAGATTCTAGTGTTGGGACTTGCACCATTCTCCGTCATTTTTCGAATCGAATAACCGAGGACTTTGTTCTTGTCCCTTGCGACTTCATTCCTCCGCCGTCATTGCCTTTGAGTGTTCTTTTGAACAAGTTCCGTACGGATGCAATATCTGATGGCTCTATCGCAACTACTTGCTGGTTTGCAGATCAGAAGCCCGAAAAAGGCGCCTTTCCAGATGAGTGGGGGCCGCATCTTCAATCTTCTCCCATTGTCTGGGATGAAATGACTGGAACACTTCTTCATATTGATACACCAGATGACCAGGATCGGAATGCAGAAGAGTTAGAATTGCGGATGGCTTTATTATCGCGGTCTGTACAACCGTTTCTATTCTCCACAAGGTTCCTCATTTGATTCCAGGTATCCACGTACAAAGCTTTCATCGAATTTCCAAGATTCTCACGTATATGTTTGTCGACGATCTGTCTTGGATGCACTCCACGAAAAACGCCACTTGGATTCATTTCGAGAAGATTTCCTCCCGTGGCTGGTGAAAGTTCAATACCAACGGACCCGCCGAAGAAAATATGCTCGTCGTTGGTGGTTTTCATCTTTCATCGCCCTGGCTTGCTCACTGTGGATCAGACCTCGATCCGATCACGAATATCACATCGCAAGCCCTAGCGCTCAAACATACAACCATGTCAAAGGATACAAGTACATTTAATGAACCGCTTAACGGGACTCTTTCCACAAAAGATGCTTCTTTATCTGCTCCACCCTCTCCGACAAGAGGAGACCATACTTTGGGTGGTTCTAATAGCTTGAGAGTAGGGATTGTCGTCCACCGCGCAGAAGCAGGGTTTGCAACCCGGGTGAACACTATACCCAAGTTCCTTGAGATCAATAGACGAGTACGTATCTTTTTTCTCCTTTGATAACTAAGTCTGCTTAACCATTCGCAGTTGCTCTCACAAGTAACCTATGCTCTGCCTACGGAACCCAAAGACAGGTCTTTAATCGACCAAAAGGCACAGATATCCAGCGACACTATAATAGGAGGGTCAACGCAGGTGTCTGAACGTACGACGATAAAGAAGTCCGTTATTGGACGCCACTGTGTAATCGGAAAGATGGCGAAGATTGTTGGGTGTGTTCTATTAGATCATTGTGTGATCGAAGACGGGTGCGCCTTTTAAAAGCATAATCTGAGCCGTTTCTGACAAGGAACACGACAGGGCTAAGCTTGAGGGGTGTATTCTCGGGAAGAACACGAAGATCGGGACCAAGGCCGAGTTGTCGCGCTGTGTCACCCAGGCCGGTTATGAAGTTGAAGCTGGCGAGACGTTCAGGGGCGAGAAGCTGGATGTTTCTGATTGGACGGCAGTGGTTGAAGATGGAGAAGACGGGGAGGAGACGAGCGAGGAGGAGGACGCGTAGTCGGGTAATTTACGTGACTTGGGCACGTGGTGTGGTATATAGCAATCAGAAAGTTGGAATCGACTCGCCATGGCTGCGACTCCTGCCAAAATTCGATCTGCAATACCTGGCCCAGCGAGAACAAGCGGCATCCCAACTCCAAGCCGTTCACGCTCGTCGTCCACCGTTCTCAACCCAAATCCAAATCCCTCCGATGTCGAGTACATGTCTCGTGCCTTTGCAGAGGCCATCAAGGCCAACGACCCTGCCCACCATCGCCCAAGCCTGTCTAGTACCGCGTCGCTCTCTCCAAAATCCGCCTCTGGTCGTCGTTCGGTTGCTGCACGTCCTTCCTCTGTGGCATCTACATCTTCCGTGGGCAACCAGCATCCCAGGGCCAAGACCCCAGTCCAAACGCACAGTCGGCCTCCCAGCAGGATATCTGACGTTCCTAAAACTGCATCTAGATCGTTTGAAGTCGGCGACAACGTGCGAATTGAATCATTGGGATTTGAAGGCACCTTGAGATACGTTGGTCCGATCGAGGGCAAGCAAGGTACCTGGGCTGGCGTGCAATTGAGCGGAGGATTCGCGGGAAAGGGTAAAAACAATGGAACTGTCAGTGGGTAAGTCTAAGCCGATTTATCTATCACCTTTCGTCGTTATCGCTAATCGTCTCCGCTTTTTGATCCACAGAGTACGCTACTTTTCATGTCCAGAGCACTGCGGCGTCTTCGTCTCCGTAATCAAACTTTCTGCTCCCACAGTGGGGGTTGGCGCAGTTCTGCGACCCTCTTCTGTGGCGTCGTCTCATGGAGGGCGTATCACGCCAGCGCTTTCTGGGCGGATAACCCCCTCAGCTTCCTCGTCGAAAGCAGGACCGCGTATGTCACTACCGTCATCTAACGGTCGCGTAACACCCTCAAATTTTGGACGAATTACGCCTTCAATTTCTACAGGACACGTTACACCCGGCACTACGCCTGCTGCTCGTGGTCGTAGACCTCTGGCCAAATCAACATACGTCAACGTCAAACCAGAGGTTCCTATTCCTACCGAGAAATTTACTCCAGGATCTCGGGCCTCCAAGTACATGTCGCTCACTGCCAAACAACTGAGCTCTCGCGATACTGCTGCCGGAAGCCCGTCGCGACGCTTCTCAGAAATAGAGAGCCCAACAAGATCATCGTCGGCGCCCTCCCATGACCTTCGGAGTACTACTTTCATCGGTTCCCCATTTGCAACCCCAAAGCCTGGCCTAAATGGTCGTGCAGGTTCTGGTAATCTACCTACACCTAGCAAAATCCGGCCTTCTGGATCCCTGAATACACCTCGGGCTCGAATACCCAGTGCAGTGGCAATGCCGCCTCCAACCTCCTCTATATCTTCCCGTTCCGTCTCCTTAAATGAGCGCTCAATCGATGCTATTGACACGCCAGATCTAGACGCCTTCTCGAAGGGTCTGCAAGATAGGAGCTATCAGCTCCAATTGGCCAATGTAACATCTACGCGGTCTGACTCTGCCGCGTCGTTTCGGTCTTCGGCTGTCGATGACCATGCCCTTATAGACCAACTTCAATCCCGGATTAACGCCCTTGAATACGACAATGAGCGTCTTCGTGCAGTTCAGTCGTCTGGTGATAGTAAAGCTGACCAACCAGTACAAGATGGCTTGGACGACGCACTCTCAAAGATTGCGAACCTTGAGGCGTCTTTAGCAACGTCAATTACGGAAAAGGAAACCCAAGAATCACGCATCAAAACCTTGGAAGACGACAGAGATCGGCTTCAAGCAGCCCTAGATGCTCAGAACCTTGCCAAAGAGAATGATATAGTAGCCCTCCGCGGCCAATTAAGTACCGAACTCGCGGTCACAGAAGAGCTGCGAACTAAAATTAGCGAGCATGAGGCGACCAACCGGCAAAAGGAGGCTGATATCATGGCAAAGGACGGAATAATAGCTTCATTGGAATCTCGTATCGCAGCAATTACAACAGAGTTACACGACGAGAAAATTGAGCTTGGAGCTCAAATTGACGAGCTACGTTCCGCCGGTCAGGTAAGCTTTTGCGTCCATGGTTTACCCTTTGTACTTATAATAGCAGGAAACGATCGCTCTATATGAGGAAAGGCTCAGTGCCGCGGATAGCCAACGATACGATTTAGAACATCGGATCTCGACGTTAGAGACACGGCTTCAGAACGCTCAGAAAGCGACATCACCGCCGCCTCCTTCACTTACCGGGGCTTCTGCGGCAGAGATTGATAATCAGACTCTCCGAGAACAGATCGTCCATTTGCAGCGCAAGATTTCCACTGTGGAGGATGCCCTCGAAGATGCACAGGCCTCTGCAGAGAAAGAAGAGTCTATTATGGGAGAACGGATGAAAAGATTGAAGGAGAAGGAGGAGGCAATGAGGAAAGAACTCAACGATGGTCGGAAGGAAACTGAACAGATTTTGAAATCGGAAGCCAAAGCTAAGAGTCGTGTAGAGGAGATTGAGGAAGCTCTTAGGGAGAGTACTGTTGCTCTCGAGAATGCGAGAGCGGAAGTGGAAAACCTTCGATCAGAAATGGCGGTGCGTTTTCAGGACTGTTTTCGTCAAGGCTCACCCAATTCGAAAAATAGAATCTCGATGGACTGGTGGCGAATCACTCTGGTGGCGACTTGCTCTCACGCGTTGCTGAGGCCGCTCAACGTGCAGCGAACGACAAGGCACAATACACAGAAGAGATCGCCAAACTTCAAGACACTATCAAACAATATCGCGTTAGTGAGGGGAAATCTGTCAAGGATGACGATGAGGTGCAGAATCTCAAACGAGAAAACACCTCTGTGCGTACATCATTATCTCATGACGTGAAACTACTAATATCTACATGAAATAGCTACATGAGACGGTTGAAGATCAACGGACCAAAATGAGTGCCTTGTTGCAATCGTTGGATGACACGACGAAAGAGCTGGAAACGCTTCGAAAAAAGCAAAACAGAGACGTTACTATTGTCAATGGTCTACAAGAGGCGTTGCGGCCCGTCCCGCCTTCTCCCTCTGTTAAGCATGATGCTTCTACTGCCAAAGAAGAGATCACTGGCCTCAAGTAAGGTCGAGGTTTGTAATTGACTGTCAAAATTTCTGATTGAATTGATTCTCCAGACACATCGTACAAGAGCTGCAGAAAGAGAACGTGGCCTCTGTCCAACGGATCAAGATATTAGAGTCTGAAAACGAGCTATTGGCCACTGAAGCAAACCAACTGCGGCAGGTAGGCTGGACGGTAGAAGATGCTCTAGTCTACTGACAATGCGTGACAGGAGGTACAGATCTTGGAGGAGAACCTCGACAAGAGTTTGGATCAGGAGGAAGCAGACGCAGGAGGTATCAATGAAGATTCGCCGCGCAAGCTCCGGGAACAGAAGGGAAGGCTAGAGGTGTGTGGATACAAGTTTCAATGGATTGCTTGTGCGGGCTAACAGGAAAGGCAGACGGAACAAGAACAGCTGCGGAAACGGCTAGTTGAAGTGGAGATGAAGAGTACACGGACCATTCATGACGTACGAAATCTCTCAACATACTCTTGACTTAATACTGACTTTGCTCAGCTGAACAAGGAGATAAGTGAGCTCGAAGCATTGGTTGAATCCAAGGTATGTTCTATTGTTGGGCTCTTGAATGGATGGTATACCGACGAATGGGTAGATATACCGCGAGGATGAACTCGAGCAAGAAGTGGAGCGACTACGGCAGCAGGTGGCACGACAAGACAAGAAGCTGACGAAGGGGAGTGCAGAGGTGGGGAAGGAGGGAGTATGTGAGATATGCGAGCGACCAGGACACGACATTTTCGGGTGTGACGTGCTGAACAAAGGGGCGGAGACGTCGACTGAGCTGTTCTGCGAGGACTGCGAGAGCCACGGACACACTGCGAGCGACTGTCCACATTCTCTGGATGTTTTCTAGTTTTATTATAATAATAAATATTATATACCCCTCATGACGTTGGTGACGTCACACGACAAAAGCGTATAAGACACCTTGCCCGCAGATTACGGCGCACTTTGAACCAACATGTCCTATGCTTCCGTCGCTGCCGCCAATGCCCCGCCACCAGAACACCAGGCACGTCACTCTCAGCTCTCCCTGCACGTCCCCTCACCCTCCGACAGCCTCAGCCAGACCCTGCTCTCCTCAACACCACTCCCCCGACTGCACCCCCCATCGACCAAGTCGACAAAACAGCCAACAAGGTCAATCTTGTAACTCCCATCCAGCAAGTTGAAGATGACGACGACGAAGACGACAACAACGATAGCAACTCGCGTCCAAGGAGACAGAGAGTCAACAGGCATCTCAAGGAAGTCGAAGCAGAGGGTCTCTATCTGTGGGAGGCTGCTAAATACCGCCTCTTTCAGCCTGGCGTTGCCGGGGGCCTTGTTGGACTTGGTATGTTTGTGTCTGGAACCCAGCAGCAGCTAATCTCGTTCCAGTCAACATTGGCCTTCTTATCGGCGCAGGACGTGCTTTCTACACACAGCCACACCTGCGTCAAGACAGGGCTGTGATTTCATCCACTGTGGCTGCAGCATTCGCGCTGCTGTCTGTCGAAGGGTACGCAGCAGAGAAATATCGCCAGACACCGCAAGGCCAGGCAGAAGCACGACGAGCGAGGAAGGAGGGTGCACTAATCTACAGACATCTCCGGGAGGGTATTCTGCGGCCTGGAGTGCTTGGAGGCATTGTCGGACTGGGTAAGTGGCAAAGGCCAGACAGCGAAGCAATGCTAAGCGTGAGACAGTGAACACGGCGGTGCTGGGTGCAGTGGGATATTTTTCGTATGTGCATTGGGAGCGACCGACGTGGGACCGGCGGATTGTGTCTGC
The DNA here is from genome assembly GCA_017657275.1 of Termitomyces sp. T108. Taxonomy (NCBI): domain Eukaryota; kingdom Fungi; phylum Basidiomycota; class Agaricomycetes; order Agaricales; family Lyophyllaceae; genus Termitomyces; species Termitomyces sp. T108. The sequence goes on from JAGGAU010008275.1 coordinate 26,870, forward strand.
AGTGGCCGCTGGTTTGTTGGCGCTCTGGGGTGCAGAAGGATGGGTTGCTGCGAAATAAATAATTATTTATTTGTGTATTATCATTGTTATGATTATTATCAAACAAATCTAAATTTTGTCGACCACCACCATGTCCCGGTTCTTTAGACAAGCAGGCGACTCTGACTCGGACTCTGAGTCCTCCGACGATGAGTCCATGTCCTCCGGCGCTGAGGACGTCCCCCAGCGTCCCTCTGCCCCAGCAAAGTCTGCCCCGGGCTCCATGTCCAGGTTCCTCAAGACAGCCGGCTCAGACTCGAGTGACTCTGACAGCGACGAGGACAGCGATAGCGACAGCGATGCCCCCCCTCCTCGCCGTTCAGGTCTTCCCGTCGTCGATGATTCCGACGACGACGACGAATCAGACGACGAGGCTCCTGGTGTCCGTATCAAGAGTGCTTCAGAGCGTCGCTTGGACGAGATGAAGGCAACTGGCAAGGTCATTGAAAATGGACTTAAAATTAATGACTGGGTCGCCATATCAAACGGTACTCTTCATTTGGCTCCGTCCTATCGTGTCTATTGAACAATTATCATAGAGTTTGACAAGCTTGCTCGTATGGTCCAAAGGCAACACAATGTCTCTGAGCCCGTCCCGCCTTTCTACATCCAGACTCTCGTTAGCCTCGAAGGTTCCCTCAATACTGCCGTGGCAAAGGAGAAGGAGGCCAAAAAGAAGATGAATGCTACCAATGCCAAGGCCCTTACAGCTGTCAAACAAAAAGTCAAAAAGGCGCTCAAGGAGTACGAGGGCGAAGTCAAAAAATTCCAAGAGGTGCGTTTTATCCGCATTGCATGTGCTGCATCCTTCCTCAACGCTCTTTAGGATCCTGAGGCTTTCGAACGTGATTATTCCGCCATTGTCGCCCCTGAGCCAACTGCACCGGGACGACGTGCCGTTGCACAACCTGGAGACGATAACGCGACCGATGATTTTACCACCGTCGGAAAGGGAGGCAAGGTGATGCAATTCACGTCAGAAGGCATCTTTAAAAATCTGCAGTCCGTTCAGGAAGCGCGTGGAAAGAAGGTGAGTTTTACTCGGCTCGACAACCGTTCCTCTTTCTAAGGCCCTTCTTGTCTCTCAGAACACTGACCGTGCTGAGCAAATACGTATTCTTGAGAAACTTCTTGAAGTTGCAGCTACCTCGTACCAGCGTATACGCGTATTACTCGCACTCATTTCGTCTCGATTTGATTACAACTCGTCTGTATCCACCCATATGCCCATCGAACTCTGGCTGCATGCACAGAAGGAGGTAGATCAACTTGTGGCTATTGTTGCCTCGGATGGAAATTATTCCATCCAAGAAGTTACGGATGACTATGACGAGTTGGTTGAAAGGTCACCTGCAACAGAGGGTGGCATTGTTCGCATCCGGGGCAGCATCATCAGTTTCATTGATCGATTGGACGACGAATTCACTAGGAGCTTGCAAAACATTGATCCTCATGGCACCGAATATGTTGATCGCTTGAAAGATGAAAAAGGGCTCTATTGTACCATTTGTCGAGCTCAGGCTTTCTACGAGAAGACTAAGCAGGATGAGCCCCTAGGTCGTGTCATTATGCGACGCCTTGAACACATCTACTCAAAGGTGAGTGAATGTGTTACGTTACTATTGAGAATGACCAAGGATCTCACGTCGCCGGATAATAGCCCAACGCTGTCGTCACTGCGCTCGAGGCTGCCGTAGATGGTTCCGATATAAAACCTAGCATGACCCTTCTGGTCCAAGGAACGACAACTGCACTAATTCACTCCCTCTGTGTCTACCTCTACAGATCTGGTAACTCTCTTCTGAGAACCCGCGCAATGCTCAGCCATATTTACCATCATGCGTTGCACAACGAGTTCTACACGGCTCGTGACATGCTTCTCATGTCCCACTTGCAAGAATCGATTCACTCTGCAGATGTCGGAACCCAAATTCTATACAATCGAACCGTCGTCCAACTTGGTTTATGCGCATTCCGTTCCGGGCTCATTAAGGAAGCTCAAGCTACCCTTCAAGAGATCTTCACTACCCAGCGTGTCAAGGAGCTCCTCGCACAGGGCGTCCATCAACAACGCTTCCAGGTCCTCACGCCGGAGCAAGAAAAGGCCGAGAAGCAACGCCAACTGCCTTTCCATATGCACATCAACACCGAGTTGCTCGAAGCTGCCTTTTTGGTGTCCAGCATGCTGGTCGAAGTGCCCCTACTTGCGAGCATTGAATCCGAGGAGTTGAAGCGCAAAGCAATCTCTAAACCTTTCCGCCGCCTTCTTGACTTTGCCGATCGCCAAGTTTTCACTGGGCCCCCTGAGAGCACTCGTGACCACATCATGCAGGCGAGCAAGGCTCTTCAGGATGGAGATTGGGAGCAATGTCGAGATCTCATTCAAAGCATCAAGATCTGGAGTCTGATGCCGGAGGCTGCAAGCGTCAAGGAGATGTTGGCCAAGTAAGTGATCCGATGAGCCTAAGTCTGCTTTTTCATTGACCTTTCCCCCCTCCCCCTGTCAAGGCGGATACAGGAACAAGGGCTACGCACCTATCTCTTCACATATGCTCCTCATTACAGCACCCTTTCTATATCGCTGCTTTCCCGCACATTTTCCCTTCCCGTCAACACAGTGACGTCCATCGTTTCGAAAATGATTTGGAACGAAGAGCTCTCAGCCTCACTCGACCAATCCGGCGATGTCATCGTGTTCCATCGCATCGAGCTTTCTCGTACACAGCAGCTGGCGCAAACTCTGGCAGAGAAGCTCGCGGCGATGGTCGATCAAAGCGAGAAAGCGTTGGATGCCAAGATGGGTGGCGCAGGTAGTTGGGGTGACAGGACTGATGGCACAAAAGGCGATAAGCGCGGCGAACAAGCTCAAGAACGCCGAGGTCGCGGTGAAAGAACAAGAGGTGCTCGAGGTCAGAGACTCTTTTCTTTCTCATGAAACTAGACTGACTTGTAATACAAGGAGGTACGCGGGGTGGTCGTGGTGGTCGCTTCTCACAAGGTCTTGGAAACCAGATGCCCGGACAAAGAGCACAAGTAGCTGCGTGATCATGCATGTAGTTTAGGTGTTATATACTCTTTCATTTCCACAACGAAACATAGTAATATGGGAGGAAAAAAAACTCGCAAGCCCAGATTTCGGAGGAGCTCAAGACAAACTATGTGATCAACTCAAGTGTAAGTTCTCATGCAGCCAGTATTTGTGTCTGCGTGCACCCATTGGACATGTAACGAAACAGTGCAGACGAGCAGATTGAAATACAAAAACCTGTAAAAGAGAAGCTAGGGCCTGACCGGGAATTGAACCCGGGACCTCCTCGAAAGAAGCGTTGTCAGATTTCCGCAACCCTAACAAGGAATCATACTACTAGACCATCAGGCCATGTTTAAGAGTGTTTGTTGACCTTTCTGCAGTCGCCAGTGGTTTGTGTCTTTCAATGGCAGAAGTGATAACGAAACTAGACATCCTTTTATAGCCTCTACTAGAGACATCCTATTTGTTCTCTTGTATGCATTCTGAGGACAAATGATTTATGATCAAGGTTCTTGCGTTGTTGAAACTTGATCAAGGCTTCAATGTAAATTGAGCTAAGACCAGGATCGGACGGACACACGTTGTATATTGGCCGACACATAAGGGTTGCTTCTGATTTCTCTTTTAGTAAAAGGATGTGATGTATCTTGACACCTACCAGCGAGTCTCCTTGCAGAGTCAAGTATGTACGTCAGATTCAGAAAATGACATGTGCTCAAATTAACGGACGACCTTACCTAGGACGTTTTGTTCATATAAAGTAGCAATGCAGTCTCCGAGAACATGGTTTATAGTATATAGCATGTGGCGATGGTCGGCTCATACAGCCTTGGGTATCAATCTATTAATATTAACTAGTGCAGATCTGATATTATATGCCCCAACTTGAAGCACCGAGTTCAATCACCTCTCCACGCGTGCGGATGGTACAGTGAATGTCGCCGACACAGGGCTCCAGCCATCCTCAGCACTACGCTCCTCACCCCTAATCAGGCTAGCGATGCTAGCAGTATGTCGATGGCTCTTCTTGCCTGCCTCTGATTGACCTTTCTTCGGTACCGAGGCAACAGCCCCAGCAAATGTCTGGCCAGGGTTCGGAGATCTGTACGTGATATCCATCTCCTCATCGGAACTGGCATCACTGAGCTCGAACGCGGATGTATCTGTGGGGTCTAGATCGTACGCCTCATATTTTGACCTCTGATTCGCGTGTACACTGGGTGACGCTAGGGCTGCATCGCCACGGAGGTTGTCGGGGAGGAAGAGGTAGAAGAAGGCGATTGCAAGGCAGGCACCGGACACGACGTCAATGAGATAATGATGGGTAAGGTACATTGTGGCCCAGTAGAGCACACCAGTGTATATCCAAACGTAACGCGTCGTTTGAGGAAAGAAATGCGACATGAATAATGCCTCGATAGTGGCACAGGCCGCATGGAGGGATGGAAAGGCACCAAAAACGACAGGAGCGTTTGAAAAAGCAACTGTATAGGCGTGAGTCCCCAGAAGATAGTCTATGCGAGCGAGGCCGCCAGGCGAACCCTTCATTGTATAATCTGCTGGGGTGAGTCCGTGAATGATCTCATACCATGGTGCAGAACAGGGGAAAAGTATCTGTATGACGACGCCGGTGAAATTGAGGTAACCGAAAGTGCGAGCCCACAGGTGGAGAGACTCTTTTGAGCGGAAGAGCCAGAGGAAGGCGGCGACAAAGAAGGGGATGCTGAAGTGGCCAACACCGTACGGAAGCCAAGCGAGAATGTCAAGAATGGGGTGGGTGAAACGGGTGAGAATGTCAGAGATGTTTGCCCCGTACAACACCGATTCGAGAGTTGGGAGCAGAGACACTGAAATATCAGGTCGCCATGGGGTGGGTATAAATCGTGACGAGTAGTACGTAATAAGCCACATGAAGACGGGAGTTGCAGGGAGGAAAAATTGAGAAGTAAGCGGTACGAGGAGAGCCAGTGACCACATCGCCGGAATGACGAGCTTCAAGGGAAATCCAGGCTCTTGCATAAGATATAACCAGAAGGTGGCATTGGCAATGTGGAAAAGATGGATGCTGTCAGCCGCGGTGAAGTGGTGTTTGCGCAACCGGTTAATGGTGACAGAAGGAGACAACGACTTGTCTAAACGACCGACTGCAGCAAGAAACGCTTGCGCGACGGTGTTCACCGCCTTCCTCATGCTAGCGGACATCTAAAAAATTAACAACTGATTATGAACAGCAGAACTAGTCTAACCCTTTCCGGCTACGCACCCTTGTAAGAACCACTGCTTACCACTCGCCGTATCGCCGTACTAGGACAGTATAGTCGAGTCTTCTGTATAGAGACGTGGATAAGAAGAGGAAGAACAGATGCTGTCGTGGGAATCATGCATTTTTGATAGTCTATGTCTCGGCTCACAACGGGAGCGGGAATTTTCAACAATACAAAGTCGTACATCAAGAATTGTAATTAAAAGAAGGAAGTCGAGTGTACAAACAAAAATACGGCAATGCAACGTAAATATCTACTGGAAAAGGGTTGGGGCCTGTCCTCAAATCTCAAGCCCAACAAGTACATAGGCAGGATCGACTTGGAAGACAGGCTTGGTGACAACAGTTCCTCCAACGTACATGAGAGAATGCAACAGGGCACCCAGATTGGGCGAGACACGCTCCAAAACAATGACAAGCGCGGAACATCCAAGACTCTCGTCGGCTAGGTCCAAAAGGGCCACGATGCTAATACAACGTTAGCTCAATTCCATATCAATCGAGTCAAAATATTTTACCTCTCTCGAAAGCTGACGGACTCGGCGCTCTTACCGTCAACATAGAGGGTCCTGGGTTTTCCGGGTAGATCAAGGACGACGCCATCAAATGCCGCACCCATGTTCGGAGCAGCGATTGAAACTTTTCTAGCATAGGGCAACGCCTGGAGACCTTGATGCGGGAACAAGTTCATCAGAAAATCAAGGGCATCCCTCTCCTGAGTCTCGTTGACGGGCGCGGGCGAAAGCTTGGATCCCAGGCTGCCAAAGTCGCTATCGTCTCCATCGTCAGGGGTCAAGGGCGGCGTTGAGAGTTCGGAAGCAGATCGAGTTGGAATCGCACGAGGTAGGACGACCGGCCGGGAATAGGAGAAACCGTTGCACGAGGTGTTCGTGTTCACAAGAAATGATTTGTTTGATTTAGGTAGTGAATGCTGAAGATCAGAAGAGAAAAGAGAAGTGTTGGAATGAGTACGCGCCGAACTGCCTGTCACGCAGTCCGACGACCCTCGGTCTGGAGGGCATTTTGGCTTCGGGGTGTCAAAAACGCCACTACGAGAAAATATCAGTGAATGAACAGTTGCAGCACGAGAAGAAGCCTACCCCGGGTCCGCCAGAGAAGGTAGTAGAATAATAGTACATGTCATCGGTACCCTGGAGATGGCACACAGCAAGCACGCTAGCCTCGGTGTCGAAAGGAAGAGAAGCCCCATCTCCAACGGTTTGACGGCCGTTGCTGGAAATGAAAAAACAGAAATCAATGTCGAAACCAACCAGAGAGGAAGAGAACCAACGTGGGGCAAAGACTAGACTTTTGCTGTAGTGTATTTGACATTGTATTCAACGACATAAGCTGCCAACTTGATTAATTTGAAGGGGAGGGGTTGTCAAGAGAATTCTAGGCGCGAATATGAGTGATTTGGCAATTAAGACGACGGACACATACCTCAGTGTAGTAATACTAAGAGGCAAGGTGGATTCACCTTGGTCAGCAAACATGAACATACTCCGGCAATCTCCGCAGCACACGTGCCCCGTCATTGGACATGGCAAATTTGAGTGGACAGGCTCATCACCGCTAGAGACAGCGACCTCAAGACCTGTGAGTATCATTTTTGTCCTCAGTTGCGCCTTGGTTCCCTTGCTGGCATGCTGTCGAACCCATCGCGGTCTTTTCTAGACCATACTCAAGCCAGAACGCGCTGGATTGGCGATCGACTGTCTGGATAACCTTTACTCACATAAGTCTTGTCCACAGTACTCTTTCGTCAAATACACAAGATGGCTGACGCTGCCCCCCGAGGACGTGGTGGTTTTGGACGTGGACGTGGTGAGCGAGGACGTGGCCGTAGGGGCCCCCGCCGCGGCGGACGCAAGGACGAAGAGAAGGAGTGGTAAGCTACCGCCTCGCTTTTGCCAACATTTGTGCAACCTCGATTCCTAGGGCTCCCGTCACAAAATTGGGTCGTCTTGTAAAGGACGGAAAAATCAAATCGATTGAGGAAATCTATCTGTTCTCGCTCCCCGTCAAGGAATACCAGATCATCGACTTCTTCCTCCCCAAGCTCAAGGATGAGGTCATGAAGATTATGCCAGTACAGAAACAAACTCGTGCCGGTCAACGTACACGTTTCAAGGCTTTCGTTGCTATCGGTGACTCTGAGGGACATGTTGGTCTTGGTGTCAAGTGCGCCAAGGAAGTTGCTACCGCTATTCGTGGTGCTATCATCCTTGCAAAGCTCTCTGTCATTCCTGTACGAAGAGGTTACTGGGGTGCTGCCCTCGGAGAGCCCCATACTGTGCCTTCCAAGGTCAGCGGTAAGGTTGGCTCCGTCATGTGCCGCCTGATTCCTGCTCCCCGTGGAACTGGTATCGTTGCCGCCCCCGCTTCAAAACGCCTTCTACAACTTGCTGGTGTCGAGGATGTCTACACACAGTCCAAGGGTTCTACGGCGACCATGGGTAACTTCTTGAAGGCTACCTTTGCTGCTGTGCGTGTCTTTACTCGTCCCGTCCGAGTCCTACTTACACACGTGTAATACGCAGATCACCAAAACATACGCCTTCCTCACGCCTGATTTGTGGCGCGAGATCCCTCTTTCCAAGTTCCCTTACGATGAGCACAGTGCTCACCTTCAACTCGCGGCGGGTAAGAGGGCATACTAATTAAGACGTATGGAGTTGTCTTTCTTTTTGTATGACCAGCAGAATCATGGATATCATTAATCTGATGAGACTTTGACTGGAAGACGTGTGATACGCCCCTTGTTTGATGTATGCATCCCAGTAAGTATCTGAGGGTTGTTGGAACGGTCTGTCCGTGAGTGACAATGTGAACGTGAGGGCTCAGGCAGCTGCCTTGAGATGACATGGCGTTGACTTTGTGTTGTTTGGTCGCGTGTCGACTTTCTTCCTACCTACTTTGACCTCTGGTGGCTATATGCAGTAGCAACTGCAATTTTGTGCGTAAACGTCTTGTCTTATTAAATGCCTTGCTAATAATTGATGTCGCCCAGTCTTTTTTTCTTTCTTTCCTTGTATGCAGGTCATGTCTTCTGCTCGCAACTCCGACTCTCGCCATTCCAGATCCCTCCTCCAATCCCGCTCTTTACGCGATTTTCGTACTCCTGTGCCCCCGCCATGCCCAGACAAGCCCCGACGTCGTGCATTGCAGTCTAATGGCCCTCGTTTTCGTGAGGCCTACCCATCCGTCTCCATTAGCGACTCTACAAGAAGGTAACCAACACCAAATCAAACTCAGGCTCTACTCCTTATTCGGGTTTTCAGCTTTTCGCCTCATTCTTCGATCCATGTATCACCCTCCATCGCTCCTCCAAGGATGAGTGGTAAAGGAATAGCCTTGTCGCCTGCTTCTTCATACAAGAGCTCTCCAAATCTCACTGTCCTACGCCCTTCTACCTCACTTAGTGGTGCAGGACTGAGAAACCCACCTGTGAATCCTCGTAGGCATAGGCGATTATGTAGCGACTTTGGACTTACTCGCCAGGAGACGAGAACTTCACCCATACCAGACATCTCAAGTCTTGCGTCGACACCTCTTACAACATACGCGGAAACAGACTCAGAATCAGATGTGTCGAGTGATCAGTCGTTGGATTATGCTTTCCCCGAGCCACCACCGATCAACGAGACATTCCATCTGCGGCGTATGCATAGTTCTCCTGTATTTGACTTGGGAGAATCAGACCAGGCGACGGATGTTCTCAAAAAGCGCTGGGGAGTCCCGATCCCAGTTTTCAAACCCGTGCCGTTTCATCATTTGGATGGGAACAAGGTTGATCCTCGTTCCACCTCCAATCTTCAGGGCCTCGGCGTGCCGTGTTCGACGAGTGATAGAGTCAATGTCAACAATGCCTTCCGAAATCGTTCTAGCCAGCAACATCCACCGTTTCTATCTCAGGAATCAATATCACCGCCTTTGCCGTTTTTTCCTAAAACGGGCAAAGATAATTCCTGGAAACGCGCGACCACCGCAACGTTTCTTCATGCAGGGCAGCCGGAAGCGACTTCTACTTCCTTAGCGCGATCCACATCTTCTGTCGAAGTAAGAGGAGACTCACCAGCCAAGGCTAGTGTTGGCCCTGTGGTGCAAAGACGCTTCGGTAACTTGCCTCTTGAGCTCACGCAATCCATAGACCGCTTGGATTTAAGCCTTGAAAAATTGAAGACGCACAATTCACATCCGCTCCCGAGCCGGGGTGGTGTTGCTGTCCTTGAGGAAAATCGGAAGAAACCTGAGTTTCGTATGTCACTAAGCCCACCGTCACTTGCCAGCGCAGGGCGCAAGAAGCCAGAGCCTCACCCTTATCATCATCCCCTTCCAAGATCTGTAGCAGGCCCTGGACATCCATCAACTTCTGTCAAGACATCTTCCGGCTATCGAGCCACGCGGGAACAATCCTTTGTTCCGCTGACTACCCACCAATCAGACCAGCCAACCCCTCGGTCATTCATGGATATAACGCCTGAACGAGAGGAGGGACAGGGACCTCGTTCACGGGTGCGCAAATTTCTGGCGCGGGCAAGTATCAGCATGTTTAGCTGGGGAAAGAATGTGAACAGGATGAAGAGTATCTCGAAATGAGCTGGGTAAACTCTTCTATACTGGACTTTGATGCGAACAGCTTTCGACTTTACATCTACTTTCGTTTTGTAAAATTTGAAGACAAATTGTCGAATTTACTAGCCCAGTGTCACATGCACGCAAGGAGACGCGTCTTATTGACGCGCTTCAACAGAATTCACAACTACAATGAAGAGTGAATGCATGGGATCGAGGAAAATGTCCAGAAAAATGCGCATTCAAATTCAAATACGGTCATGCATGCCACCTTGGTTACACAACTTTTAAATATAACAAATACTACATCCATCTATCATTGTGGCGGGACGTAACGAGATACAAGCAATGGGCATTGACTACCCTCTTTGAACTTGCCAGATACATATGGCCGTGTCACCAAACTGTCAATTATCATTAACAGGGTCCCGAGTAGCAGCCGAAAAATACATACACATTCGCTTTGGAAATCTTCTCATCAGTGACTTTGAAAACGAAATTTGTAATCAGAATATATATGAAGGTCTTGAATTCAATCAGGGAAAAGCGCATTCCGATGCACGACTACAGGATCCGACTATTAAACTTATGCCGCAATGGAGCGTGAACCACCTACTCGAGGACCAGCGGAGAAGGTCAAAATGTTTGGAAAGAGTCCAGGTAATTGTGCCGCTGTCTCCGGGAGGTTATCCCAACGTTCTGGACTAATATACCTCAAGTTCACCGAAACCCAGTAATCACGAAGGGAGACAACGTACCGGAACTCCCATGCATCTTCGCCCCAAATTCCCTTGTCTAGGTTGAACCCCTCAACTGCAACATGAACGAAACTTCCCTTGGGAACGGTCACGCTTCTCTTGCTTTCATCAATCGTACCATCTCGTCTGTGTACAGGATATGATGTTGGGACTTCATCATCCTGCATAGCAACTCGTATGGATGAATGAACAGGTGGCACAAGTCGCAGTGATTCCCGGCAGACGTTATTCAGAAATGCCAAATTCGCGATGTTATCGTATAAAGAACGGATCTCCTCCGCAGTCAAACTCGCCAAATTGCCCGTGGAAGAGGGTGCAATTGACAAAAGTTCTTGACGTAGACGTGCCTGTGTTTCAGGATGTTGTGCCAACATCAGGAGAGTCCAAGTCACGCTGAGGGATGTGGTGTCGGAGCCAGCAAACATAAAAGTATTTATGTTATCAAGTATATCCTCATCGGATATCCGATCCTCTGGAGGAAGGTCGATTGAGGCATTGGACTTCACTAAGAACGACTTAAGGTCAAGGCTCCTCTGACAAGCATATAACTTACTGAGTAGACTTAAGAGGTCCTTCCCAAGGAAAGGTGTCCCACTTTTTTCAGTCTCTTGTATTTTCCGCTTATTCTCTTCAATCAGTTGGCTTGCCACCCGATAAATAGTCTTGTGGGATCGCTCTATAGTACGGATGCTCTTGTCGGGCTGTGAAGGAACAACGTTTACGTCAAAGGGCGTTGCGTCAACAAGATTCAAGGACTCACGAATAGGCGACTTAAAGATGGAAAATAGATGTTGAAGAGAGCCCTGAAAGCATTGCCCTGTGAGATTGCGACCTCGAACATATCGTTGTACGCGCAGAAGAGTTCGTTCGTTTCATCTTTAATAGCGTTAAACTCGTAGCCAAATCCTGTTCACATTGAAATTAACGCCTGCGCTTGCGGTGGCTATAATTTGTTTACCTGCAGCCCCAATGACATCAAATGTCGCTCGGCTTACCCAGTGACAAACATCAATCCTCACGGCCTCGTCTGAAGGTTTCTCGGGGTCATTAGAAGTCATTGCGATCATATTCGACCATCGTTCTTTTAGTTCTTCGCCCTTACTAAATACTATTGGTGACAATGCGCGCAGATTTTGCATGGAAAATGCAGGTGTAGCAACTCTTCGTTGTCTTTTATGGACTTGGCCCTCTGCAGAGAGCATGCCACAGCCAATAAGACTTGTTAGGAGCCTTCTAGATTGCCACGGTTTCTCATAAATGGTCGAATTCTTAAGCACATGAGCTACTGAGACTGGATCAAGGGTCAAGAGACGCTCATCCCACTAGCATTTTGAGAGTAGATCTTGTCGAACAATAGGCGGAACGTACTGGTCCAAGACCTCGAATCCTAATTGAACGACCGTACTTCTGGATGAACGCTTCGTGTACTTTCGGTGATACTGAAGGCCTACGTGAGAGTGTGAGGATACTAGAACATAATTTTTTTTTGACGTACTCCAGCACACCATGGAGGTGATTCCTGAACCACCCACTGACCGGTGGTCCAGCGATTTGATGTAGAGGATTCCATAGAACCTTAACAAGATTAACATAGACAATGCGTAATAGAGAGAGGACGGCGGAGGCCAACAGGCCATTCAAAATATATGCTCGAGACATATTGGATCGTAAGATAAACTGCGTTGGTGCCTCGACGCAGCCATTATAACAAGAGAGGAAAACAATAGAATCCGGCGCTTCAAAAGCGGTCACGTGAATAGAACGATGAGAAACAATAGACGCTGACTGTCTGGACCTTCCCGACTTGGAAAACTTTGTATTTCATGGTTTCGTGCAGTTAGACACAGTTTCTCAAATCTACCCCTCCAGGCGAAACCCTTCAGCATAAAGCAAGATTCCTCCTCCGTAGGGAGTAGGCTTCGTATCACCCATGCTAATACATTATTGACAATAGATATGTTCTTGTCTTAGTTTCTTAAATTTCCTCTGCTATGGAATACATTTTAATAAAACGCTCGACCGTAGATCTTTTCTGCGCCATGCTGGAATCAGCGGAATGGTTGTCCCAGGGTCGTTTTGGTGCACGTTGAACTTGGTCTACTAACTCCGAATAAAGCGAAGTTTCGGGTATAGGGGGTAAAGGAAAATCGCAAAGATCAATGGAGACACTGCTCGCCGAGGACCCAGCTGTATAGATGCTTGAGTCACTTGGTCGTGTCAACATCAGGAAAGGGACTGGGGGGTGAAGATGCTTTTCGCCATCCCGAGTCCAACCATCCATGGCTGTAGTTAAGGAGGAACTCGAGAGAGACGCCATCGTACCACGAGAATTCTCTCTGACGATGGAAGACCAAGAAGGTGTCGTAGTGCATCCCGAGAGACTGGCCTTAGTAGACATTGAATTGCTCAACGAAAACAACGGGGCAAAGTTCAAGTCGTCCAAGGACATTAGATTAGGTGGAGCTTCCGAGATAACAAAAGTAGGCAGCATGCCTGGGTTTGCGATATCGCCAGTAGATGAAGTGCGCCTGCAAGCGACAAGAATTCCTTTCTTCAACTCGAGGCTTTGTGCATGTGCACGTTTTACTTCGTAGGTCACTTCCTCCATCTCTTCCGGTCCCTCGTCAAGGCCGCTATTGCTACTATCAAGGGAAGTCATCGAGGAATCAGGACTAGGGACAGAGAAGATATTGGTACAGTCAGAATGGGCGGCGGTTGTCGCTTGCGAGGATGCAGATGCGTCAGAGCATTGTCTCGGTCGATTCGAGGAAGTTTGCATATCCTCAGCGAGAGTACCTGCACTAGGCCGAAGGACATCAAGGATCGACGGATTCTCGAGATATTTGAGAGTTGAAAAATCCTTGTCTCCAGAAATGACTGAATAAGAAACAGAGTTCGCTTGGAAATCTGGGTCATCTGAGGAATCACGAAGTGCCCGAGTTAATGCCAATGTGATGTCATGTTCTTCATACTCAAACCGGTTTTGAAAGCTGTCGTCCTCATGAGCAGTCGACAAACGAGGAGAAGCGGGCGTCGAAGAAGCTAGTGATATCACTGCTGGAAACGAAGACGGTGGACCGTTGGGCAGGGGAGAGCAACGTTCTTCGAACCTCTCATCGAGACCCTCAACATAAACGAGGCGAGTTGGTGTCCCCCAGGCAGGATCGTCAAATTCGTCTCCCATAACAAGTACGCCTTTGTCGTCCCCGCCAGTTTTGCTCTCTGCAACTTGACGTTGACCACTACCACAACGGAAAAGCCGTCGAACTTTCTTTATGATGATCGAGCGCATCATCAAGACTGCTACACCAATGATGATAATCATCAAAGCCACTAGGGATATCAAGATGAGCTCTGTAATGGAAAGACGGCCAAACCTAGAAGTAAGTGATTGTGGGGTGACGGGATGGGGAATGATCTTGGCATGGAGAGAAATTGTCGGCTTGTATGGCTCGCTAGTATCAGCACCTGACGAGGGTGCCATCTCTGCTCGGTTTTGACGACGCCAAGGTTTCAATGTAGACCGTTGTCGATGTAATTTGTATGCTTTTTGGAAAGATCCTGCCGAGGAAGTAATATGTTCTGCATCTTTCATATTCGCAGCCTGTCCCACGCCATCCTGGAGAGTGGGCGCCATAGATAGAAAAGCGAAAGACAAAGGATTGTGGTTCTGGCGAAGATTATATTTTGTGTGGCTGACGGTTGAAAGTTCTGACAGTAAACTATGAGGCTGACCACAAGTGTGCGCATATTAAGTACCCTTTCTGCTTCTGAGAATGCAGCTATAACTGAGTTTATACAGAGCACAGGTCTCCAAGACAGAATCAGTCGAGATTTGTCGTAGGCAGGCATTTTGAAGGTAAAGAGACATGATCCAGAGGAGTAGTGATCAGAATATACTGCATACACCCGCAGTAAAATTCAGCTAGCCTTCTTTATTTTGTCGCAGATCGCAGATCCGATTGACAGCGCTCCGTGTGGAAGAGGGTGTATCAGAAATCAAACCAGGCCCAGGTGTCTTTAGCAAGCTTATGGGCGATGGCAGCGCTGGTATCATGCCAGAAATACCATGTAAACCTGTTCCATTATTACACGAAGACTCAGGAGACAGAAATTAGAGAAAGCCAACGAAGACTTACATACCACCAAAGCATGGAGATACACAGCCGCGGTGTGAAAACGAAATAGCGACAGCACCCTGCAAGAGACAACACAGGAGAAAACAAGTAAATGTCAAGTAATATGTTTAGTTACAATAATGCGTGATACTGAGACTCTAATGTCTCTAGACTAATATTACAAAACGATCGATCTGAGGTGCTTCTGGAAGGTGTAACGCAGTGGATAATGTACAATATACTTTGTCGGACTTTACTGAACTGGATCAGCAAACTTTTGACGGATCGTCTCTAGCTCCTCATGCATTCTCTCGTAGTCACCGCTCAACTTCTTCAAATCTTCCACATCCATCAACTCGCCATCACAATCAGAGTCCGTAACCGACCCAGCGTCCGTATGACGCAACAATGAATCAATCCTCGCCTTCTGAGCGAGTAAAGTCGTCAGGGCTTTCATACATTGACTATATGTTGTAGTATAGCGCATGCGTAAACCTGCATGGTCAGTCGGTAAAGGTCGTGGTTCCTGCTCGTGCTCACGGCGACGGGAATGGAAAGTCTTGTGATTGTTGCTCTCGACCGCGGGTGATGACGCCTTAGTTATCCGCCGTATTTTTGTGCTCTCACCTTCGTCCTCCGACGATGTGTATATTGGTGATCCCCGGCGACGTTTTCCGCTAACTTTGCCTTCAGTGCGACTGGACGATGTGGTCTCGAGGAATGTACTCTTGCTCGCATTGCCATTGTTATTCGCAGTAAGAACTGAAGAACCGTTCGCCTTCTTGTTGATCTTTGGCAAGGTCACAGCCGAAGGTGGAGGAGTTGGTTGCTTGCGGACTTTTGGACGAGAAGATACTATTTCCGGTTTCTTAGGGAGAGACGGGTCTGTAGAGCGCACATCCTTGGAAGACGATGACGTAGCAACCGCCCCGTTTTCCAATTTACGCTTCTTCTGGGGGACTGATAAACTTGTCGAAGCATCCGAATCGTAACTATCTCTAGGTCCTTGCCTGCTTTTGACTATAGGCACTTCAGCGTTGCGCCTTTCTTCTTGTTTGATTGCCGTTTTAGGCCTAGAGTCTCTGTCCCTCTCAGATTCTGAGCCAAAGCCGGCATCCAAGTCCCGCTTCTTCAATCGTTGAGCGGTGGTTGCACTACTAGCCGTTCTCTCTTTTTGAGTTAATTGCGATGGTGCTGTAGTTTTAGGAGGTAGCGAACGGCGAACTGGCTTGACACCTTTTTCCGATCCGGGACGAGAACCTTCCGCAGCAGGGCTGGAGTCCTGAGCACTCGATTTCCCAGCTCCAAACCCGGACCCTGGTATCTTTTTCGCTGTAAGGTTCGACGTTGCAAACTCTTTCGTCCTTGTCGCAGAGCTTCGGGCCTGCAAACTCTCGTCCTTCATGGGTATCTCGGCATTTGGGTCAGACTTTTTTGGTTTCTTCATCTCACTCGCAGATTTCCCACTTTTGGCATGAAAATCCGGTTTTTTTCGAGTGTCACCTTGAGAAACAGTAACAATCGGTTTTCCCGCAGCAATATTGGTATCCGTCGATCGATACGCGAAGTGTTTCCACTGCGGATCCTTATCACTATAACCTAAGGAGGCGAGCTTCAACCGGCCTGTCCTCAACAGGTGTATCCGTTCATTGGTGGTTAGACCGGGCCACTCCAGGGGGCGTACATGTAACCAAGATTGTGCTTTCAAGCACCATATTTTACTTCCCGCGTCTTCGCCTTTCTTGAGGGGGGATATTGGCTCGCCAACCTGGACAGATCAACGATCATGATAAAAACATAGAGACATATCGTTGAATGAAACCCACCTCTTCCATTAACTCGATTATATCACGCCGGATTGATGGATCGTCACCAGACACCAATTTCACGATCTCATCTCGATTGCGTTTTCCCACAACTATACAACGGATAAGTCGGTTGAAAAGACCCGATGTTTGAGGCGCAGATGCTGAAGATGGTTTCGTAGATGGAGGAGGAGCAGGAGACGAAACGCGTGCAGAGGAGGTAGAGACATTGAGTTTTGCTTGTTCGGAGGGGCGATTGATATTGCGAGACACGGAGGCTGACTCTCGTTTCTTTTTTGTGGCCTTGGGGGGTTGAATGGGGGCCTCAATCATTTTTGTTTTTCGGCCGTCTCGTTGCTTGGCGGCCTCAAGAGTTCTCTCTCGTATCTTGTCCTTGAGATCGTCTCCGATTTCATTGTGTTCTATGAAGAGCTTTTCGGCAACATTGGCGTATAACTTGAGACTGTTGCTTCGTGGGACACGGAGGTAGATTTCGTGGGGCGTTTCTTCTTTTTGCATGCGCATTGGGTAAAAGGTGCCATCAATGTGTATACCCTACCGAGATCAGGGATTAGATAGACACGTTTGCAGGATCTCTCACAGAAGTAGGTCCAAGGTCTACGGAAATCTTCTCTTTCTCGTTCATGACAGAGGTCAAGGCATCTATGGTGGCAGACGACAAGCGAACAAGCATGGCAACTTTTGGCTTGACGGGCTCTGTTCCACCAGGGGAAATGAGGGGACCGAGGGATAGGGTTGCCTCTGGGAGGGGCATGGCTGAGAGATGGGAGTTGCTGGAGCGCTGACCCCTTGTTGCGACAGTCGGGGCACTTATTTGGGTCTATTGACATTGTGCAGTGGCCTTGTATTGATGTATGACGAATTGGTCTGCTTTAGGTTTGCCTCTGTGGGCACGTTTCTCCAGTGCCAAGGCAGGCTTAGCTGCAATCTCATGTCTTGTGGTCCTCTATGTTGATGACCATGACCTATGTATAAACGACCCTTGCTCGTAGTCTGGAGTCGTCCAATGTCTTTGTCACCGCACGTTCGTCAGTAGGTCCTCGTGCGTTGTTCACCTACTCACGTTGGCGCGCGAACTACGTGGCCTTTCTGTTGCTGAGCGCAGTCTTATTCACGTCCCGTCCACTCTAACTCAACCTATCACGTTTGTTGCACGCATGCCTTTGTACAAAAGGTAGCATCATTGCCATTATTTCCAGTTCAGATTCTGATATCATGCTCCACTTGGAGCTCGTTGGCATCTCGCGCTCAGCCGCTGTTCTCACAGCAGTAATTCTTCTTGTTGCCATTCTCACCCAACTTTTGCGCCCACAATTGCGATTCATCTGGCATTGTTTCATCCGACCCCTTGATGCAACTGACCAAAAAGAACGGTTGGACAAGGTAACACCTAGTTTATCATTCTGAACTTGGGTTTTCAATACCCTATAGTTCTATGAAGGCCAGGCCGACATCTACGACACAACTCGTAATGGTCTTCTGCGCGGTCGGAACACCATGCTGAGCCTCTCTGCCAGTCATCTGTGCTCTTTACGCGCCTCTTATCCACAAAAGCGTCTGGTTTGGGTCGATATTGGCGGCGGAACAGGTCCATCATCAATACCTAAATCTGACGTCTTCTTAACGTTTACTGCTTTTCTTAGGGCATAACATTGAGCTCATGGACAAACATTTACCTATCCAGTCCTTCGATGCCATATACCTTATTGATCTCTGTGAGTCATTGCTACAGGTCGCTAGGAAACGGTTTGCTGCCAAAGGATGGTCCAATGTGATTGTCTTATGTCAAGATGCAAGCCAGTTCACTCTTCCCGAATGGACAGAAAATAGGAAGGACCCCAAAGGAAGCGTTGCGTTCATTACGTTGAGCTATTCTCTATCCATGGTACGTCCCCGAGTTTGAAATCCGACTCATGTCTATCATCAACATGACTGTCAGATCCCTAACTATTATTCCCTTTTGGATCGCATCGACTACGTCCTCGCACCAAATGACGGACTACTCGGAGTAGTGGATTTCTACACAGCTAGAAAGCAGCCTTCCCTACATGAGAAGGCCATCGGTGGCAATCACAAGGAATGTGGTTGGCTTTCTCGTTGGTTCTGGCAGATCTGGTTTGACTTTGACCATGTCAGGATTCTCCTAGACACTACTCTACTTTTTACTGACTTGTATCAGGTCTCTCTGAGCCCTGCTCGCAGATCCTACCTCGAGTACAAATTTGGTACCGTGAGTCGTCAGCATGCCTTGGAAAAAGAGGTTCCAAAACGATGTGGATAATAATAGGTGAAGAATTACAACGGCCGCAATCAATTTATCATTCCGTTCATCGTGCGAATGTGGGTACAGGCTATTCTTTTCCCTCTTTGTGCCCAATACTGTAACTAGTCCATATTATATCTGGCTTGGCCGTTCCCGCTGCTGCGATGTTAGCAAAGCCTGCCACGCATTCGAAGTAGAGGGCGGTAACCTCATTGGAAATTGCTCGCCAAAGTTGTTACATGACGGAGGGGTCGGAGACTCTGTCACAACGCTAGATATCGGAGAGCCAGCTATACATACTGAAGAAGCGAACAAAAGCGGGTCTGTGGTTATTGATATCGCATCGCCATTGAGTACATTCCACTATCAGGTCAGCAAGGTATGTGCCCCGTCTGAACTTCTCATGCCTTTCCACACGTCCATCAATATCTAGACCTGGCGCTTACCGTACTACGAACAACCTTCTCACAAGGAATTCAGAACTTACATCTATTCTTTCACATGGGTCAAGGCTAAAATTCCTGATTTCTAAAGTTGTACTGACATGGGAACAGGAAGATCCATTTGAAGATATGAAACACCTCAATCTATCGAAGAATGATTCTATGCTCATCATCACATCTGGCGGTGACAATGCCCTTCACTACGCTATCGAGGCACATCCTCAACGTGTTAGTTCTACTTCCTTGACATATGTTATTGACTATATCTCATTTACAAAACCAGATCCATTGTGTTGACATGAACCCTTGGTTAGTAGCGACACTTTATTAACATTTCGTGGAATGTCTTTTGTCTGAATATCCAAAAGCCAAGGTCATCTCGCTGAACTCAAACTTGCAGCCCTCCAAAGTCTCTCTTATGATGATTTTTTTTCTCTTTTTGGATCTGGACATCATCCCCACTTCCGCAAGCTCCTTGATTCCAAACTCGCCCCTCATCTCTCCTCCAGCGCGTACCAATTCTGGCGACTCAATGCTGGTGCCTTCTCCTCTGCCTTTTACATGCGCGGATACAGCGGATGGGCACTTCGCGTCGTGCATCTCATTTTCTCTGTTATGGGTGTCACTAAATATGCTCGTCAGCTATGCGAGTGCGACACTATTGAGGCGCAAGTAAACATATGGCAGGCAAAGCTCAGACCCGTTCTGCTGAATCCTGTCGTGGTTGCGCTTCTTAGGAACCCTATCTTCTGCTGGAACGCCCTTGGTGTTCCGTTGAACCAACGCAGAATGCTTTTAGAGGAGGGTTCGATTTACGATTTCATTTGCCATACATTGGACCCTCTTATCTCGACGTATCTACTCAAGACCGATAATTACTTCTATCTCTTGGTATGTGTCACTTCTACTGACTTTCCCCTTGTCTTGTTTACGCTGATCAGGCTCTCCTTGGACATTATACTCCAGCTTGCTGCCCGAAGTATCTCACCCTCCGGGGCTTCAATACTCTCAAGTCCAACAAAGATGGTTGCCTAGATGCTTTTCGCCTTCACACTGATTCTATCGTAAAGTTCGTTCTCTGCAATCTTCTCCATAAAAATGAATTTCACGCCTCCTTCGACAGCGTCCTCCGTGGACTTCTGAACAACTCTCTGACTCGGGCGCTAATCATGGATCACCTGGACTGGTTCACTCCGGGCTCTCGAGATGTTGTTGAAGAGGTCGCAGAATTCCATCGTGTACTCGCGACAGGTGGTATGATCTTCTGGCGCTCTGCGTCAAGAAGGCCATGGTACAACGAAATGTAAACAGAGCTTTCCTTGATTGCCGTCTATCACTAGTATTCATGATCTCGGTTAGTTTTAGTGAGGCTGGATTTGTCGTTACACCAGTTGCAATCCGTGATGGCTCGTGCGCCATCGACAGGGTCAATATGTGAGTACATCCTTGGTCGTTCAGCACTCCACTCATCAACCCCAGGTATGCTGCATTTTGGCGCGCCGTCAAATGTTCATAACAACTGCATAATACCCCGATTCTCGATGCTATCGGCAGTTACAATCATAAGTTCACATGTTCTTCTAGATAGGCGACAAATTTGTCTGCGATGCTTTTTTCATCCCAATTGACAGTGCCCTTTTCTATAGTTCCGAGCGTGATGGCTTTCTTGTGTACCGTCACAAACTGACGCTTGAGTCTTTGTAGTTGAGACAGTGTAATATTACGCGTAGGGAGCGTGATAGAAATCTTGAGCATTCCAGCTGGCGTAGAAAGCGACAGGCTTTGCTGTCCTCCAAGTCCTGCTTGATCACTCATGATAGCTGAGACAATAGCAGCAGTTGTCTGTTCAAGAGCCTGCAATGCGTCTGTAGGTGCTTTCGCCACCTGGGATTTTGTCAGCAGCAGGGGTAGGTTGTAATATATGTAAAAATGCACCGATAAAGTCCCGGAATTCGGGGGTTTGATATTTCCCTTCGTGAGTGCACTCCAAATTTGCGACATCGGTGGTGCATTCTCGTCCCATAGAACAGTGAATAAGGGTGAATCCCACCGGACCATGGATGATGGTTCTTCGTATCTGAACATCAAGTTTTCAAGACTGTGGGTCGTGAGAGACCATTTTTGCAAGGTGATGCGAATGAAAACATACGTTTCCGATAAGTATGCATGTCCATCCTGCCGCGTCTTGTTCCATTCCCTACACTGCTCCTTTAGTGCTACTACGTGAACCTGTTACATACACGGTCAGAACATCTCGACAGTCCAAAAATGAAACGTACAGTGCAAACACGCAACTTCATCTCCCGTGCAGCGCAGTACATCTGATACCGAAAACCTTTGATGTAGTTTAATCCGTCGACGATAAGGATCGTGTCGAGGGCCATCTGGCGTTGCATCGCCGTAAAGAGTGTGCCACGAGCTGGCTTCTCGGAATGACTGTCTGACGAGAATTCATTGAGGAAGTTTACGACTCTCAAGAATAATCACCATTATAAGAGCTGCGATTGAGATTGAGGACATCATCGGAGAGGACGACGACCTTTGATATTGGCCCTTGATAATTTTCGTCTCTGAGAAAGTCGTCAAGGGCTGCACGGATCTGTTCTGCTCGTCTTGACTTCCCAGAGCAAGGAAAACCGGAAATCGTGACGAGCGCCATGAACAAGTGAAGACGATATCTCAATTATCTCAATCATTCAAGTTTGTCCAAACAAAATTACAAAAGATAGAATTTATTGCCACAGGATCTATGAAGTCTACTACAACAATGCAAAGCATTGTAAAGGGGCCAAAAATTACTGAAAGCCGAAGCTGACAGATGGGTTCGGATGTATAATTTGCAATCAGCAAAAAACTGTGTCTCGGTAAAAACCTCACTGACGACAGTACATGCCCGAGCACAAGAGATAAGGAATCATGCAGGTGAGAAGTGACTTATATAGGGACGTGGAGCGCACGGACCACCAGGTCTCGTGGGCAAACCCTATGCCGAAACGGCAGGAAACCAATGACAGATAAGGCATGGTGTGATTTAATCTTGATGTACCTGGAAGCAGAAGATGCTCGGGTCCGTTCGTTCCTCTGATTGAATCAGGGTGCATTGAAAGTTGTCAGCAGGGGATTTTGCAGCACAGTTGCTATGGCCTCCCGTAGTGCTGTGGAATGAAACGTTGCGAGAAACATGAGTGAGTTGATCGGATTGTGACAACGTGACATGGTCGGTCGTTGAGCGTTCTGGACTTGAACGATTTAGCAGCGAGACACGTTGCCGCCCGTCGTCACCGACGTTCTTTCCTTCATTTCTTGTCTTTATCTACTATCCAGGCGCTCAGCGAGCTGCCTCTATCACATATATCCTTTTCTCCATTGGGCGGGTCGTTCATTTAGTGGTTCCTTCGCGTCCCTATGTTGGCCTTGGTAAACCAGCGCGATGTTTCGCAGCCTCAACCACATATCCAACAAGACGACGTCCACACAACCGGGCCAGAAGCTGCCGTCTTGGAGGATCGCTTGTGTCCAGGATGCAAAAAGCCGGCTGTAAATGAACTGGGTGGTCTAGTTGTCGCTTTCGGGTGCGTTGATCTCATCACGGGCACGCCCCAGTCCGGGCCTGTATATCTCACTCTTCCTGATGCATCGTCTACCTAGACAATCCTTTTTTCACGTTGATTGCTTCAAATGTGCGAAATGTGGTGACAAAGTTACTGCTGATACCAACCTTCTACTACTCTCGGATGGATCCCCAATTTGCACAAATTGCACATACAGCTGTAATGTCTGTCAGTTACCTATCTTGGATGAAGCTATTATGACTGGACACGACTCGTATCACGCCCACTGTTTTAAATGCAAAGTTTGCAAGTCTCGCATTGACGACCTTGTCTTCGCCAAGACCAGCCAGGGTGTATATTGCATGAATTGCCACAATGAGAGAATGGCCAAAATAAGGAGCCATGTGCAGAGGAAGGCCGAGAGAGAGAGGGAGAAGAAAGCAGGTGGAAGCAGTTCGAAATCTCGTGGCCGGGCAGCTTTGGATCATCATGCAGGGAATAATGGTGTATGTCTCCGCCAGACCTTTGACCTATTTAATTCACCTTTTCAACTTAGGCTCTCAATTCCCCGATAAATTCACGTCCCTCCAGTTCTCGCGACCAAGACACTTCCCAATCTATTCAATTACGCAGTAATTCGCATGCCAGCGATGCATTTGCTGACACCCCTCAAGCGCAATCGCCAACGTCGCCGTCATCATCATCTTACCCCACTCCCTCTTCATTGTCGTATCCTTCTCAGTCCATTTCTGTGACAGTTGCTCCTCCTGACGAACCCGATCATCCGGCGCCACTGTACCTCACCAAATCGAGTGTTCCATCGGAACCTGAGCGCACAAACCCAGTTAAACAGATGACACTCCCTATACCCGGTGTTGGCCAAGATTTCTCAGGGGAGGAACGGCGACGTAGCTATGACGATGGAGTTCGTCCCCTAAATGTTCTTTTTGGAAAGGATAATTCCATCCACAAGTCAACTGATTTGCCTGTTGTCTCAAATGGCTTGACAGCGCCTCTGTCTCGACGAGACAAACGTCGCTCGATCAACCCTGGTGTCTCCTTGCCCGAATTGAATGTGCGTACTTCAGCCCAGCCCTCAAACTCGTCCCAGTCGAATTCCCTCCCCGTCAATCCTCAGATAGATCGAGTCCAGACGCCCCCCTCAGCAAATGGGCGGGAGTCGCCTCATTCCACTCTGTCGCCCTTACGCGAACAATTTCCTTCTAAATCTCCTTCTTCACGTCCAACATCCAATAGTAGCGTGCAGCGAAGCAGTTCAAGCCGCCATTCTTCTTCTTCCGGTCTTTGTTATGCTGATGAGCAAGAGATATCTCATCCATCATCACCCACTCGCTCTGGTGATCAGACCGTCGTCGTTACGGCGCCTTCGACGACTGTGACTATCGGTTCAGTGCCGTCTTTGAAAGCGCGAACAAAAGCAGGCATGCAAGTCACCAGTGCTGTTGCTGATAGGCCGCAACGAGGCAATGTACGTCAATTTTTGGGGACTAACGAATCTGAAATGCTTGGCTCTCAGCGCTCTGCTGACGTGGAATCACGGCCAACTTCCACTGCTAGCCTTGTGGTCCATTCGCAGCCGCGGTCGCGTTCTGTGTCCCCGGCCCGCTGTGCAGATGTTCCTCAGAGTGTTGAAAGTGAAACGAACACTGATTCAGAGACCCAAAGTCCTGAGGAAAGGACACATTCCCAGGAGTCTGTATCTCCTATATCACCTCAAGATGCAGACCAATCTTCTCCAAAAGAGACTGTTGGTGAAGAAGCGGATGTGGCCGTGCCATTACTGGAAAGTTGCTCAGGCTCAGAAGACTTGTCGGAGTCGTCTCCGGTGGAGTATACCTCGCACTCTACTTTCATCGCTCCTGCCCTCCCTCCTATCCGTCTCTCATTGAGTTCTAATGACTTTTCCGAGCTTTTCAATTCTGTAGGAGGCTTTCAGTCTCGTATGTCCTTAAGCCAGATAGTGAAGATCGCGGGAGGGGAGAAAAGTGGTAAATCGGCTCCGCCGTCAACATCTGCTGACTTCGACGCTGCCACACCGACGCCCCGCGCTCCAGTCTTGCCTCCAACAGTCGAAGAGAGTGAAGCTGACGATGATACTATCAAAGCTCCAGAGAAACCAGTTCCGCCCCAACATGATTTACCTTCACAATTGAGTAATGGTCACGTGTCCTCCGAGACCAGAGACGACGATCCTCCGCCTCCAACAAAGCCTTCACAAGTTCAGGATGTCTTACGCAATCCAAGTTCATCCAGTATGTCGAATTCATCGCATGCTTCTCGTCCTCAGAATCCTACGCCGAAATCGGAAAACACTGCTGACGTCTCGAGTGTATCTTCTACAATCATTAATCGTTCTGCTAGCACGAAAACGTGCATCACGTTGACAGAGCCTGACACAAAAACATCTGCAAACCTTTCCGAAGAAGGCGCTGATCTTGTAATCCTGCGGCTTCAAGAAGCAGTCGTTGACGCGCGGGATCGCGGAGCACAACATATCAAAATGGAGAGGGCATTTGTAGAGGTCATTTTAGCAACTCTGGAGACGCAGAAAATGGAATACCTGCAGCTTACGAACAAATTCGATGGAGTCAAGGTTTGTGCGCTTTATCCAATGACCAAGACCCCGCTTATTGTCATCTTGATAGAGGACAAGTAAACAATACATTGAAGGGCTCACAGTTGCGCAGGCAGAGTATGATCGAGAGCTCAAAGCCCGCCGAGACGCTGAAGCCGAGGTCACACGGCTCAGAGTCCTTTTGTCCGGCAAGGTCGCAAAGCTAACCGCGTTGTCTGGCGATAACCGGAAGGAAAAACTCAGACAACAAATGTCGAAGGAGCTTCACGACAATTTGTCGGGTCTTGAGCTCGACCTTTCGAACCTGAAGGTAGAGCGTGATATGGCTTTGGCTGAAGTTGAGGAACTAGAGGCGACTAAGAGGTTTGTCCCGTCATCCTGCTGAAGTACTATTTCACTGAATTGATTTCTGGTCAGTGCATCATCCGAAGTGCCTCCTTCCAATCTCGGCCGTTCTCTGACCAAACGCCTTGAAAACATCAAGCACCAGTACAAACGAGATCTTTTGCCCTTGACCAGGGAGAAGGAGAGCCTGCAAAGAGAAATCGCAGAACTCAAGGCTGTCCGAGATGTCTTTCTTGAAGAAACAACAGTTCTCAATGCTCGTAACGAGGAGCTTGCACAATTGAGTGCGGCCTATTCTCGTCGCATGGAGACCGTTCCTGAGGCATTCCCTCTGAATGGTTATCATGATCATGACAGAGGACACTCTATAGATCATCAACGAGTAAACCAAGTTAACCAGTCGCAACCAGTCGTCCTTTCTCATTTCCTGAGTTCATCGACCTCATCAACGCTTCATGACGAAACTATGGACCTGCGCCCACCGAAAATCCAAAAGTTCGAGTCGGACCATGTGTCTTCCAAGCCAAAGTTTATGAATATGAAGTGGGGTTCACGAACGAAGGAACTCGCTTCTCAGGCTGCGGCTGCTGCGGAGAGAAAGGTAACCCCGATACCGCACAATTTTCAACAGCTGAGCATCCTGCGGTTCACGCGGTGCGATCACTGTGGAGACAAGATGTGGGGTTCACAGTTACGCTGCACTGGTTTGATCCCTTCTCATCGCCCGTACGAAGCATTGCTCATCTGAAAACTTATAGTCTGTCCTACTTCCATTCATGTCCGATGCGTTAACCATCTGCAGACACCTTGCATCCAACAAGTCTTAAATATACCTCCAGAGATTCCATCCGCCCCACTTTGTATGTTTTGAGTCCCAACTGTCTACATCACCAATCCATTCACGCGTCTTTTTATTCAGTACCTTCAATGTTCGGTCGTGACCTTATTGAACAGGCTCATGCAGATGCACGAGGGGAAGATCCTCAGGTACCTGTAATCGTGGAAAAATGTATAGAGGCAGTAGAGACTATCGGTATGTTTATCCTACAAGAGGCCTTTGGAAGATATTGAATCTTGCTTTTTATCCTCAGCATTGGAGTACGAGGGTATCTATCGGAAAACAGGGGGTGCCGGACAGTCAAAGGCCATCACGCAGCTATTCGAACGCGGGGACTATTTGTCGTTCGACCTTCGGGACTCAGATCGTTTTAATGATATCTGCAGTGTAACATCCGTTCTCAAAAACTACTTCCGATCCCTGCCGGTGCCATTGCTCACTTTCGATCTCCACGACGAGTTTATGGCAGCCGTAAAGATCAAGGATAATGCTGCACGGGATGCTACATTATTGGATCTGGTGAACAGGCTCCCAGATATACACTATTATACG
Organism: Termitomyces sp. T108; assembly: GCA_017657275.1. Lineage (NCBI taxonomy): Eukaryota > Fungi > Basidiomycota > Agaricomycetes > Agaricales > Lyophyllaceae > Termitomyces > Termitomyces sp. T108. Next base: position 54,071 of record JAGGAU010008275.1, read on the forward strand.
TTACGGAAGCTCATGCTACACTTGCACCGGTAAGTTTGCTTCTTGGCCCGCTTACTCTGGTCACTTATGCAATTACCAAGTGTGCGCGACTTTGCGGATGTCAATAAGATGAATGCAAGAAACATTGGCGTTGTTTTTGGACGTGAGTTCTATTGTTTCCTCCATTGAATCATGAATCATTCGATTAATTGTCGTCTGACAGCTACTCTGATGCGCCCTCGCGATTCGGCACAAGAATTCAACGACATGGCAGGTAAAGTTATTACTATCGAGTGGCTCGTAGAAAATGCCCCTCGGATATTCAACACACAAGGCAACCCCGGGTACCACGCATAATGTATATTCCTCCCTATTTATAACTTTATGATATTTTCCTTCATCACGGCTACAGGGAATGCATAGCAGCCCTCACAGATGTATTGCAAGACTTTTTCTTCTATGTCTCACCGTTATTTTGCCCATCTTTGATATTCCTATTAAGAGATGTCGATTTACGTACATAAGGTGTTTACAGCTCCTAACCTTTCGTCTTCCATGGATACTTCACATTGTTTGAGTAGCTCTTCCGTTATACCCATTTACCCACATAATTCCGGATTGGATGTATCACTCTGCACTGCACATATGATCGGCTGCATTGAATAAACTCAGGTTTGAATTGGAATATCTACAGTGAATTCGGAACGCTAATGGAAGGAAAGGCCTGAATGATGGACTATTGAATTAAATACATACCCAACACCATATGAAACATTTAATATCTACAAAGCCTCTCTTGACCGCCGTGACTTGGGTACCGTGTCAGGTTTCAAACTGCAGAACAAAAAGTGGCGTCTTGGACCAGTGGCCGCGCCTGCCACTGCTGCGGCCGTGCGACCGACCAACGGAGCAGCATCTGCACCACTGCCACGAACACCCAACGAGAACATTCGGTCAAACACTGGATTAGATATTAGATGAGATGGAGAAACGCGGCTGCTATAGACATACAGGTTGCGGTAAAAGCTTTTGCACTCGCCTGACAGGCGGTCTGGGTCAGTGATAAAGGAGGACTCACGCCTTCGAGCATGCGGAGATATCGAAAGACCATGGATGGTTGGGGTGGGCCTGTCAGAAGACATATTTCTGAGGAGATTTGCCATGATGATAAAAAGTGGACTAACCGAAGCGGAAAACAGCAAAGTAAGCTTGTTTCCATTTCTCCTCAAGTAACCGCGCGCACACTAAGGGGTCCGGACATGTAACGCACTGTTTTGAATTGACGATTCTGATAAACTACAAATGGCATTCGATTCGTATGAGCTTACACATTGATACTCCTTCGCAATCATGGTTAAACCGAGTTTTAAGACACGTTCGAGGAACCAGGTACGGCTGAAGACGAATAAGGACGGCCTGGAAATTGGAATATAGGAAACACACCGTTTCTCGAGCTTAAGCAAAGTTTCCTGGGAAAGAGTTGCCATTTCCTCGTCCGGCCAGCCACCAGGATTGTCCAAGACAAACCGACTGGCTTCACGGTAGAGTTCTTCCTCTTCAAAGAGTTCTGCGATGCGTAAGGCTTTGATTGGTTTACCGGCAGCGTGTGTGAGCAGGAAGGTCAGGCATTCGCGCTGGAGCGGAGGCACACATAACTTGTGCGAAATATTCATTAAGCTTTCAACATTATTCCAAGTAATAGTACATTCAAGGCTGTTGGCCAGTTAATTGAATGAGACGACTTACACGACTGGCAGACATACTGGGGATAAACAAATTTGAGGAAATCGTGAAACGTACTGGCCTGTGCTATGATGAGTAGATAGGAGTTGACTAGTACGATGGACATACGCGCTCTTCTTTAAGGACTATAACCGCGTCAGGACCATGCATGAGTCGAGGTCGTTCAGGACGAGATGGTTCAATGGAGGCTCGCTTTCGTTGGCGACTCCCTTCATCCTTCGCATCTGAGCCCTGCAACTTTGCAAGACTGATGTCTCGGGCACGCGCAACCTGGTCAGGTAAAGATGCAATGACGTCCGACTCGGAGCCACAGGCGTTTTGAGAATCTCTGACTTCCCTAAGACTGGCAGGCACTTCGTGCTCTGTAATGATATCGAGTTCTGATGATTCAAGGTCTGGATCCATTGCAGCAAAGGTCATTTCCGTAGAGACGTCGGTCATCGACTTTGTTCTATCTCCTGGAACTGACGGAGGCTGTGATATAGTGATAACACTTGACATGGAGGGTGGCCGCCCAGGGCCAGTCTCTGACCAGTTACCACTCAACGCAGCCTCAAAAAAGGGGGATGCAAAGAAAAGGACCTCTTTATGCGCCCTGTAGATGATCATTGGCGGGAAATCAGCGGGGTGTAGACTATGATGCTGACCAGAATGAAGTGTTTTCTACAACAATCTTAACGGTCCCTGGAAATCGGCTGTTCTTGGTGAAAGCTTCGTCAATTTCGATAGCCTCTTCGCTGTCGTCACCCATGCTGAGCTCGGACACGATGTCGTCAGTCTCGCATTCCTGAAGGACCCACGGGGGGGAACCAGATGAGCGGAAGATACCAGAGGCAGCGGCGTGAGTTTCTGTTGGAGAGCTGAGAGACGCAGAAGGGATGTTGGGACCCCTGGAATTGCGCGCGATAAGGATGTGTGACGGGTTTGTGGTCATTGACCTTGCAAATCAGAATCCACACGAAATAGTATGAGCGGCCAGGCAGTTGTCGTGGTAACCGATTACGCCTGACAGATTGCAACGGTTCTATAGTGTAGTGGTTATCACTCGAGATTCTGATTTATCATATTTCTCGAAACCCAGGTTCGAGCCCTGGTAGGACCTAATTTTTCAAGTTGAAACGTTACTCGCGACAATCACCCTCAACAAACTCTTTCTGGGTGTGGTCAAAGGGAACTTTCTCTGGGGACCACCGTAATATTGATTGTCAACCCTCCCAGTCGTAAATTACAAATTATCTGCCATACACACCTCTCTACTACTAACCGGGGGTGAGCGTCGAACAACAGCTTTGTTGAACAAACCCCGGTCATTTCGCGGTATCCTCCTGGCAATGTGCCTCTGACGTGTGACTCGAACATTAGATGACCACTTTATACAACCAACTCAAGAAAAATATCAACAATTACTTTATTCGTTGCTTCTTGCTCTCAGCCTTCTCCGCCTTGCGTTTCCTCTTCTTCTCCTTTTCAGCCAATGCCGCTTCCTCCTCCGCCAAGCGCCTTGCCTTCTCTTGTGCTGCAGCGTCCTCGGACATCTTCCCGAGCGTCTTGAAAGTGTCTTCATCGCCATCACTCTCATCTTCGTCGTCAGGCTGTATCTCGCCCTGCACCTCAGCTCTCTCAATTTCCGATTCAGTCGGGCTCGTCTTCGCTGCTGGTCCGCTTTCAGGAACATGCTCTGGCGAGAACGGATCTGACTGGATGGATCCCAACAACGACAACATTTCATTCGCAACCGTTAGTCTGTTAAAACGTTCAATATGTGGCTCCTGATCATCCGAATTGCCATACCCTATGACTGTAAAAGTCAGATATCCATCTGCATCGCCAAGACTCGCGCGCGTTAGATGGTGCACCCATTTCCCGCCTTCATCGCCCTCCACACTTCTTGACGACGAACCTTCCTCTGTATCCACTGTGTTTGCACCCACCCCATATTCAGGGTCATTTTCTGCCGGTCCATATTCGAATTCCCATTCATCTTTTGGTATATGATGCCGTGGTATTGACACATTGAAAGTTCGATGCAGTAACAAGGAAACGTGATCTGGCGAAGAAAGACTAATTTTACCCACTACTGGACATTAAGTCTCAATTATATAGACAAAGGCCGCGAACATACTGAGCTTCATGCCGACGCGCGGACTCCATATAGTTGCATCGAATTCTATAGGACATACGAGAAATGGACAATCGCCTTGAACTGTGGCTGTTTTGGATAAGAAACTGAGATTTGAATGTGAGAGCACTACGCCACGAAGTGCCGGTATATATCTAGCAAACAGAAAACATTATTGTAGTTACTTGTCGGCCGACCCATGTGAGCGCACTCACCTCATAACCATAGAATCTAGGATTTCCTCGATCCCTGCGCGTGGATTCCCGGCAAACGTCGGAGCGATTGATACCACAAGAGAAGTTCTGACGATATAAAATTCCGTAGAGTCGCGAGCCTTACCCTTCTCCTTCTTGTCTATTCTCTCTCGCTTCTCTTTCCTCGACTTCTTGGAGGTCTTCTCGTCAGCAACGGTGCTTGTCTTGCGCTTCTTATGGGATTGTTCCATGCTTTGGATTCTACTTCTGGGACCGAACGCTGAGAAGCGTGCCAAATTTTTTGGACATCCTCACGTGATCAATCTTTTCTCTTTCAAGTCGTCAGTTTTTAGCAATCATATAATATCCACTAATGGTGTGTAAGAGACTGTGCTCAATTCAGTATTTACTAACAGTCATTCAACGTAGTCATCTCCCAAAGTCCTAGTTCAGATATTGATCACTGGAAGCCGAATTTTGGGTAAAGCTTTCTATGAAGCTGGCAGACAAGCTGTAAAAAGTAATTCTCGTTACTCCTTCCTACCCTCTCGAAATTTTGACTCATGTTTCACAGATGCTAAACACCAGCCACAAAATGCGCTAGGAGGCGATGCGGCTGGAGTTGGGACCGCCTCATCCAGTTCCCCGACTGATCAATTAACACGGCAACATCGGATGACCCTTGACGAGGCCAACCTCATTCTAAACGTCAAACGTGAAGAGTCATTGGAAAAAATCCTGAAGGTACTACGAAATCTGATTTTTGGTTTTCATCTCCAACTTACCATTGTGGGGTTCCAGAATTACGAGCATCTCTTCAAAGCGAACTCTCCCCCGCCTCCACCGGAAAAACCCGTGAGAGGAAAGGCCTCGCAACCTGCACACTCGCACTATCTACAGTCCAAAGTGTTCCGCGCGCGAGAACGAATAGAAGCTGAACTCAAGCTCCAAGAAGCACCACCTGCTGACGCACAGACACCCACTCCCCCACCTGAAGTACCTAGCGGGAATCAGAAGAGCTGAGTAGGAATCGAGCGAGATACATCCACATCTACTGTTACTGTATTATCTACTAAACCACGCACCTCTCATTCACACTAATACCTCACATGGCAATGGAACATTTAGATCTCAATGCAGATTTAAATTGCTAGTCCCGATTGCAGGTACCTAAAGGGTGTACAGGTTTGAATCAATCTAGGACAGCATACTTTTTCAAGTGTAGCGGGATAGCGTCTTCTAAGCCCTTCGATTTGAGCCAGGCTTTGGAGAACAGGCGACTTTGGTAACGATAGGCACCGTCGCACAAGATGGTTGCGACCTTTGAACCTGCGTAACAAGATGAAAACTCACAATCAACTAATAAAATACGTAGCACACCTTTGCCCAATTTTTGCGCAAGCTCTACGGCAGCAACGACATTTAAAGCAGAGCTTGCTCCGAGGTACAGGCCTTCTGTATGCAGAAGTTCATATAGCATGGCGATAGACTTCTCATCGGGAACAGTGAACGCGCCCGAGAGCTCATTGACAAATGTACCGAGATTCTGCGTTACACGGCCCTGACCAATTCCTGCAACCAGCTGAATCAAACCAGACTGTTTTGAAGACATTCAATATACCTTCTGTAATTGAGCTCCCAGTCCGTTCGATAAGCTTTCCTCCACTCTGAATGTAACTTGTCAACACGCTCCCTGGCGGGTCGGCAAGCCAAATCTGCGTCTTTCCACCGCTCTTCTCCTTGAGATACTTCCCGATGCCTGCGAGTGTGCCCCCTGTCCCTGTCGCGCAAATGAACCCATCGAGGTCTCCCTGCATTTGCTCCCAGATCTCGGGGCCAGTTGAGGTATAATGAGCGTTCGCGTTGGCGGTATTGTCGAACTGATCTGTCCAAATAGCGTTTTCGAGCGTCAAGGCATAATCCCGGGCTTGATGATTATAGTTCAATGGGTTGTCATATGCAACGGCAGGGACCGGACGAACGTCCGCGCCCAACATTCGCAGAAGATCAATCTTCTCCTGGCTCTAATTATACGCGAATGAGATGTCAATACAAAAGGAAGTGGAAAGAGCTGACTTGAGTGTTTGGCATGTATATCACACAGTTATAACCTCTCGCACGGCAGACATGAGCCAGCCCAATGCCTGTATTTCCTGCCGTTCCTTCGACAACGGTTCCTCCCGGCTTGATTCTGTACGCATGGATATTGTGGCATATGATGTTATCGAAAAATGGCAACTCACAAGCCCTTCTCTTCTGCATTTCTCACAACACCAAGGGCAGCACGATCCTTGACGCTACCACCCGGGTTCTGAAACTCGGCCTTTCCATAAATCTTGGAACCTATCTGTTCCGACAGCGTTTTTAAATAGATCTAGGTGTATGAACGTTAACATCAATCAGCAACGCAGGAAAGATAGATTTTTTACCAATGGGGTATTGCCAACAGCTTCTGTGAAACCATTGACAGTAGAAGCGGTAGCGAAGCCCCTGCGGCTCGCAGCTACACGGAGGCCCGCAAACATGATGTAAAGAAAGTAAAATATGAAACGAGTTCAAGTTCAATGATATTCATGGAGGGTGAGCGAGTAAGCACGACATCGACTTATATAATCTTTCCAAGTTGGCATAACCAATCACCCGGCGAAAAAAAATATGGTATTGAGTGTAGGTATGAGCTATGGGGGGAGTTATGGAATTCATGAGGCTGGAGACGTGGGGACGATTCTGTACGTTGCAGGTGTTCGTGTGTGGACATGAGTAAATAGTAGAAACAGAAGGAACATAAGTAAGGGTATGTTGAGACAAATGGGAATGTTCGCTGCACAGGACAGAGATCGGGAAAAAAAATAACAGTACAGTCGTCTAAAGAGCGTAACGCATACAGAAACCAAAAGGCTACTGTTGGCGTTTCTTGACATTTTGCGACAGCCACTGCAGACCTTCAAAGAGACCTTCACCCGTCGTGGCACAGCTACAAAGAAATCAAAGTCAACCAAGAGTCTGATCTAGCAGGCAGCGGACCGACCTAGGATGGACATACCACGACCGGTCCCGCATCTTGTGAAGACCGAGTTTCTCCGTCACCTCAGCAGGTGACATGGCTGAATGCAGAGTTGAAGGATGCAACCATAAGTAAGAAGACGGTTACTCACCACCAGGAAGATCCTGTTTATTCGCGAAGACCAGCAACAAACACTCCCTCATCTCTCTGTCTCTTAAAATCTTCTGCAACTCCGTTCTCGCTTCGTCAATGCGATCCCTATCTTGGCTATCGACAACGAAAACAAGACCTTGAGTACCAGTGTAGTAGTGTCTCCAAAGTGGTCGAATTTTGTCTTGTCCACCGACATCCCATACGTTGAATTTTACGTTTTTGTATGTCACAGTTTCCACATTGAAGCCGACTAAATGACGAGGTAAACATGTGTCATGCGTTTGAACGTAGAGAAGCATTATTCGCAAGATTAGTACAAACCAGTTGGTATGGTAGTGACAGATTGGTTCAGCTTGAGTTTGTAGAGAATGGCTGAACGGGTATGTAAGTGGCATAGATTCCAGTTTATGTATGCTGCACTCACTCGTCTTCCCAGCTGCATCAAGCCCCAACATCAACAGCCTCATCTCCTTGTTTCCAAATATCTTGCCTGGAAGGAACATACGGATGAGAAGGAAAGTGTATGTCAATGCGGATTTCAGCGTACCAAGAGCCTTTGAAAGATTAGCGCCCATGATGGTAATGTGCGAGTGATGTAGGTAAAGAACGACTTTGTGGTGTAATAAATGCTGGAAAGAGTGTGCCCGAGTGGCTGTTGCCGATACTGGTCGAAAAGAAACTTGTAAACAGCCAGTCACACTTTGTCACGTTATTTCGAAATGCAAATTACATAATTTCTGCGACTGTCGGCCTTTCGAAGGTCGCACAATTGCTGCAGCCTGTTTATGGTGTGAAATCCTTTGTTCAAAGATTCTTTCCATCAGGATAGAGACGGCATAACATGTTTCTTTTTCACCAATTTACATCGGGTCTATAGTTACTTGTATGTTTCTGAAACTGAAAGATACCTGTTTGCAGCCAGCGAGAAGCACAAAGCGCCACATGTGTTACTTATGAGCTTTCTACATCCCTAGAATCCACATTTTAACGTGCTAAGCCATCACAATCAACATGGCATATCCACATGGCAATCATCTCAAATCAACACTCTGTTGTGGTCGCCATAGTATGTGATTGTGATAGGGCTCCAAGGTAAAGTTTTAAAGTTTTAAGCCACGATCACATTTCATGCCAATACCACCATAATGGACATATTATCTATTGTACTTGCAATCACACTACACCTATGCTTTCCAATCCATTGGTATGAAATGTTGTATGTGCTGACAATCATTGTATGATACAGAACAAGATAAATAGCAGTAGATGTGCAGCAAAAAATACGTTATGAACAATGCAAGAGAAGTCAATGCAGATAGGTCAGCAAAAAAGAGATAATTATCCAAATGTCCCGCTTATAAAGTGGTCGTGATCAATCAGAATGGGAACTACGGCGACGCATTTCGTAAATCTTCCCTTGAGAATGGTCTGAATACCCCGGCCATGGTGCATCATCCTCGTGGAAGTCGCTGAGACTCTTGTACATTTGCTGCCTTCTCGTTTTCCGTTTTTTCCACCAAAGCCTGTGAAGAGATAAGTCAGCTGGGTTTCAAAGACACTTCATCGTCTCATGAGCTTACAAGACAACGATCAGGAGTCCAAGGAAAACCGCGAAACCGATGAAACCTCCAATCAACGCAAACTTGCTCCTCGCGAAGAAAATTTCCAACTTGTCGAGGCCCTGTGGATCAGGATCTACAAAGACTTGTTTCCGGCCTGGAAGCTCAGATTTCGACGGTGGATTCTCGGGGTCAAAGCAATACCGTTTGAAGCACTGTGCACAAATGGCCGAGCGCGCTATTATTGGTTTCACTTTGAGTCTCCCACGATCAATAGCAGCACATTGGAGACAAGTGCCAAAATTAGGATCTGGTACGCTTTCATTCGGAGAAAATCCAGATACAGTATTGGTATATACTTGAGATAGGAAAAGTTCTTGATGTTTTCGAGTGTAACTCAGCTTAAAGGTTGCTGTACTGTTGCGAGTGTCAAGGGCATGAGCATCTCCACAACTATCATCGAAACGTACTTGGTAACTGGGTCGTCACCATTCATAGGTGGTGCGTTGGGAAGATAAATTACAAGGGGATATTCTGGCGGAATTTGTGTTGGATCACAACCGAAGAAGGTTGCTCGTGCGTTGACCCCTGTGTCTACGAATGCTTGTGCATCCTGAGGAAGAGGTGGAAATTGTTGATGAGATGACCTTAGAATAGTGGATTGTCTCTTGGCAGAAAGCAAAGGTCCTGTTCCGCTGTACAAAAGTCGATCTACGTTGGTGCAATCAGGACTAAGATGGGACGGACATACTTTGGCCAATTATTATAGTCGTCAGCACTTCCCTCGATGTTGACGATTACATCCAGTCCCCTCTCTCTCACAAACAAAGGGCCATAGGGTACGTTTTCTTGATTAGATGCCCCATCAATCAACTCCAACCAGTCCTTGTCCGAATCCTGAAATGTAGTTTTTTTTAGGCCTTTGAATGGATTTGGCCAATTGGCTACATCATCCGCACGCGTCCGTATGTCACTCAGTTGAGACAGGACATATAATATGGCGAAACCGTCATCTTTGGAGAAACCCGAGATTTTATTCCCTGCGAAGTCGAGAATTTGCTGCGCGTACGAGTGTCATAAACCTAATCCAGATAAAGGTCCATAAGCTGCTCACATTGAATAGGCTTGCGCTTGTACCCATGATGAACCCCGCTTGATCGAATCCAGTAACACACGCGGACGCGTTCACGGGTATTCCATTGGACAAGTGCGTACCAGCGTACGTGAGATTCATACCAGCAGAAAGATTGGGGTCGTAGGATGCCAATTCTAGTGGTGTAATCTAAGGATGATATCAGGCAATGAGTAAGATGTAGCGCAAATAAGCGAACCTCGAACACGGTAGATTCTGGAGAAAGTGCTGTAGTCAAGTTTGAGCCCACAGGTCTCGAATCCGCAACGATAATAGGGAAAGGAGTTTGATATTGCCGATAGGCAGGAATCAGAGGAATATTAGACCAGAGCTGGCCCGCGCCGTGAGCAGTGTCGTTCGTGAAGAAGTTCGCTCGGGTTGTCTGATTAAGGAAATGGTAAGAGATCATACGTGCCCATGGATCAGTCAGACTAGTGTCGCTGGAATTGATGTTTCAGTTCACTCTCCAAGCATAGGGACACTTTATACTAACATTCCCTGGGCAGACTTTGCTATAACGCTCCCCAGCAGGCTCCCAAAAAAGGCTTGATTGTAGTCTGAGAATAAATCGACACCGTCGGGGCTAGCTAGGTTGATGTCCAGCAGCCAACCTTCCATTTCCTTGCCATTACCCAGAACCATCTCGTTCATCATCGGCCAGTTGTTGAAGTACATCGACCCAGTAACCCATGAACCGCCTTCGTATCCAATCAGCGAGATCAACGCATTAGGAATGTTGTATACATACCTGACAGACCTGACAGATACGATGCGACTTGAAGCAAGCCGCCTGTACCTGCTGCTTTCGCGGAGTGATTGCGTGCGTCAAGTGCGCTTAAGCAGGCCGCGCCGTAAAGAGCCGCTCGCAGGCCACCGCCAGGAATTGCCATCCCAACCTTTGGATAATTCCCCTGGAACTCTGAGAGGTTGTAGCCGTGCCCTGCATCATTGGCGCCTAACCAGGATTGCCAGGCGTCTGGCAGGATTGAGCTAGCACGTTGATTGACGTAGGCAACCTCGTCCGGATGCAACGTCTGGTTTTCGGGAGTAAAGACGCGAATGAAGGGTTTAGTAGACAAGTCTGGGCACTCGGCATTTGTACTAGGTGCGTAATCTGTGACCGAGTCTTGTGACGGAAGAGGTGTGGGGTCCTGTGAAGTTGCACGAGAGACGAAACAGACAACAGCAAGAGCGCCGAGAACAAACATCTAAGTGGAAAATAGCGTGGAAGGCGGCCGCTTTTTTTTATCTCGAGATGTTCTCATGTCTGTTGTCAGGGCTTGTCAGTATCATGGGTAATTCGGACCAGATACGGTAGTCAAGTCAAGAAGCCATCATCACTGCCACAACATTGGAAACACCTGCACTGGCCTTTCAACACAAGTACAGCTTTGCAGAGGTCCGTGTCTAGTCATTTCGGTCGCATCCTACAAAAGATACAGATATTTAATTAAGGCTAGAAAACTCTCAGTCTTCAAATCCTGACTCGAACAAGTAGTTAGCAGCGAGTTCCTCGTTCTTATCGCACGCAAAGTATGCCTCCAACACCAATTGCCTCGGAAAGCCGAGTGCCTCCAACTAGGGATATGGTTAGATCTTTTAAGCTCGGAGGATCAATGACACTGACCCTCTCAATGGCAGCCCTTTCTTCTTCTGTGACACTTATGACTTGGGCGCCGGGTGGTAAATTGGCGCCTTCGTCATCACCTTCAACCTGCACTCCAAGAACTTCCGTCAGAAGTGCCGGGTTCTGTGCGAACATCCGTGCATATTCCGGATTCGCTGCTGCATATTGCTGGATGATGAGCTGCGCTTGTTCCGGATTCGTCTGCAACTGCGTGCGGAGCTGCTGAATTTGCGCAGAGTTACGTAACGCCTGGATATCGATTTGTGGCTGACCAAAGTTCCTGCCAGCAGTGCCTCCACCCACTGCCTGTTGTTGCTGTTGAGCAAGCTAAAAGGAGTATCTCATTATGGAAGGGTATTAGTAAGTGATGCAAACAGCTTACCTGGAAGAGGTTTTGAGGCTGACCTTGAGTATGTGTGGGCGCAGCCGCAGCAGCAGGTGTTGAGGCAGCAGCGGGTGCACTAGCTGGGGGTTGAGCAGGTCCAGTAGGACCGGTTGCCTCGGCTTCCAGATGTGCAGGAATACCCTGTTCCACCAAAATCAGAGACGAAATCAAAGATAAGAATAGTGTTCACGTTAAAAAGGTATTCGACGGCTCGATCCGGGTTGTTGAAGCTCGCCCGCAGCGCCCGCATGACCTGATCACGCTCGAAGCCCATCTCCATCATATTACTGATCGTGGCCTGCAGTGCTTCACCGGTCAGGAAAGAGCTCGAATCTCCAAAAGCAGGAGTTGGAGCGGCGGGAGCGGGCGCAGGAGCGGGAGCGGGAGTGGTAGGAGCAGCGGCCGCCTCCGTAGTAGACTGTGGCGCCACAGCAGGAGTGGGAGCGGGTGGATCTGGAGCGGGTGCAGCAGCAGGCGCAGGAGTGACTGGCGTTGATGAGCTAGCTGAGGGCACAGACGCAGCCGGAGAGGGTTTGGGCTGAGCTTTGGAGTCAGGTCCAGATTTGGAATAAGTGATAACGATGTACTTTTGAAACCATTAGGACGAAGAAGTCCTTTTCTTTCATTCCACAAGATTCAATGGTCTTGTCGTCGGCCAGAACTTTGCCTGAAGACGGTTCAGTCCAATCCAATACGCGATCAGTAATGAGAGTGATACCAGAGTAGATGATCTTTTGTGCGGCGACATCATGCTTCTGTGTATCTTGGATCTTTTGCTTCAGGGTCCCCACAGTGTCAGACTCATCGGCATCAATCTATGGGCCAATGTCTAGGCTGCAACAGCACGCAATACAGAACTGCCTACCTGGAAGACCTTCTGTTGCGTGGTCTTTATGGTAATCTTCATGATGGGTCGAGGACAAGGGACTATGTGGCTGTGCCAGTGTGGAACTTATTCTTTTGTGCTCACTTCCATGGATTCCACCGCTACCGAACACCTTTCATATCCCTCAGTCCTCGAAGAGTCTCCAGCAGAGTCCTCAACAAACCCAGAACGCCCTCTGCTCAAGGACAGGCTCTATGTCGGCAATCTTCATCCATCAGTCGACGAGTATGTGCCTGTTCTGTCGTACGATCTCCCACTGAACGACCTCCAGGTACTCTCTGCTCCAAGTCTTCTCCAAATTCGGAAAGGTCACCAAGCTCGACTACCTTTTCCATAAATCCGGCGCGCTCAAGGGGAAACCGCGTGGATATGCCTTTATCGAGTATGCATCCAACGACGTGCGTTGTTTTCTTTCTTATTTGAATCCATCGCTTACCCCGGGTAATCTCCATTGTCGTCTGCTCGCCTACGTATGCGCATCGCGTCCTTCTTAAACTCATCTCATCTGCTCAGCGAATGCCTTCACCCGGGGCGCGATACGGAATCTCGATTGTGATTAAAACCTTGCACTGACACGCATTCAGGAGGCTTTGAAGGCGCTTAGCATGGCACATGAAAAACTCCTACGTGGTCGCAAACTTATTGTAACGTTTGCCCACCAAGCGCCGCCCGAGCACGGCGGCAGCATGCATGGCGTAAAACGACGGAGTATGATGGAAGTGGGACGCCCCACAACTCTCAGCTTGCTGAAAACCGGCCCAGGAAATCGACACGACGGGTTAGTCGTTATATCTCCCAGGTGACACAAATCTTATGTGATATTGTCCAGAACCAAGGACAAAATCGCCATGATGGAAGCCAAGTTGAGGCAGTTGGAAAACAGCAACCCGAAGTTGGCACCTACGCTTGATTCATCAACTCTCTCCCCAGAATCTACTCCCCCGGCCGCGACAGCAGCTTCCCTGCACCACCCATCCCTCCCGCCCAAACCGCCACCACCACTTCCGGAGGCATGTTCAAGCCAGCCTCGTGCAGTCGCGAAGTCTAGAGCACCTCTTCCCTCGCTGCCTCTTTTACCACCTGTCAAATTCCGATTACAAAGTCAAACAGAAACGCAATCAACAACTTCTGCTCCTACACGAACGTCGAAACCGAAACTGGTCGGCGTGAAGATTGGAAAACCGAAAGAAAAGTCGGTGTCTTTCGGAAAGGGATGATTGGATCTTGTATTAGACATTCATTTTTGTACAGTCGCGGACAATCAAACACGACAATTTTGATACCGGCCGAACGAGACAAAATTCGGGCAATCTGACTTTGGCTCCAGACTCAGGACGCCAAAATACGACCACCTTATATTTTAGAAATCATTCAAGTTTGACCAGTCGGGAGCTATCGCAAAGCAGGGTGAATACTTGAACATTTGGGCCGTACGGAACAACTTGATAATAATTGTTGGTACATTGTCGCACGGTTGATCACTGTCAATATGGTCCTTGTTCCGTCGACTCAGTTCCTTTCAAGTACCTTCCACTCAGTGTATGCACGTTGCAATTCTACTAAACATCAACAGGACTGTCTCTTGCGACACGACTACTCACCATGATCAAATGGCTTCTTAATGCCACGCTGGTTCTCCTGGCCGACGCATTGGACGTAGTAACATCATTTGTGTGGCCAAACAAAAGGCCAGCCCTTGGTATGTCGGTAAGTAAACAGAAATAATTGCTTTTATACCAAAAATCAAGAATCTTGACGATGTTATGTATGTTATGTACCTCTTTAGTCATCTGATATTGACCACCTCTCCAACGAAGAGATTAGAAAGCAACAGACTGGATAGGAAAAAAAATATGGTATAAAACGATTATTAGCAGGAACTGTTGTCAACACCAAGCCAAGACGTCGACTTTTACTTACCTGATGCTCCAGAAGCAAACACACTGGATCTAATATTTGCAAGGACTACAATTCCCGTTCCCCGTGTTCGCCGTCGAATCCAAGTAGCCGAAGGATTTTTGATCGTCATGGAGTATATTCCAGGCCAGACCTTAGCACATGTGTGACCTACACTTTCGACTTGGAAAAAGCTTCACATTGCTTGGACCTTACGTCGATACGTTCGTCAGTTTCGTCATCTGAAATCATCTGACAATACAGTTCCAGGTCCCATAAGTGAAGTTGAGCCTCGGATTTGCCAATCACCTGTTTTTGGCGAGGTCAGATCTAGTCGTGCCCCATTTGCATCATGTGCAGATCTTTCGCATTTCTTCAATGAGCGTCTTGAAATGACAGCAAATATGCCAAACGCACGGTTGGATGATGCTTCAAGAAACGTCAAGTTTGATGACCCGAAGGGCTGGTGCTGACTCATAACGACCGCAATCTTCGTAACATGATTTTGGGAGAAGATGGTCGTCTCTGGATTGTCGACTGGGCTTGGTCCGGATATTATCCTCGATGGTTCGAATATCGACGACAGAACCACCCATTACATGTCAGTGTTACGAAGGACACTTTTTGGAATTTGTTAATACCTTTTATCTGTGGACCATACTTGCGACAGGAAAGGTGGCTGTATTGGATGAGTCCAAGCTTGGATTACTATTAGCACGTTCTTCAAAAGTAAGTCATCTTTACCGTTTATTAATTTAGCATCTTGTCCTCTACAAACTTTGAGTGTACTTGGTGCAGAAATGGCTCGAGTTGAGCCCTGAAGTGACATGAGGGCAAGCAATGCTATGCAATTGTAATCCTCAGAAGGATAGTAAAATCAAGTCATTTCTTGTAAATCTGGCATGTATGCATGGCAGATTACAAGCAAAATCTATATACAGAATCATTATGTTATTGTCAATCTTCGTAAATTTCCGCATATCAGAATTTCACGCTTTGTGTTGTGAATTCGAAAGGAATGGCAGACCTGTAGTGGCTGTGCTCATAAACCAAATGTATAAACTCCTGCTTCGTGGTGCCCCCTGTCTATAAGAAGCTACCTGGACTAGGGACTCAGCTTCTACCATCACCATCAAGGCAGGCACCTTGTGACTGGCCGACAAGGCGTCACCTTTCCGCTTGAAGTGCAGGTGGCTCACACGACTCCTTCCCCAACCATCATTGCAATGGAGCAAGAGGCAGGTGACACATATCTTCGACGGTTGGCCTCCTTCATCCGCGCCAATGAGAAGAATCTTGCAGAGGCAGGATTTTACAGGCGCAGGCGCACCCAACACCCTCCCACAGAGTCTGCGTCGCTCTACAATCCATTGGGTTGGTTTAGCTCAGACAGTTCTAGCAAATCCACGACCCCTAGACCAGTTGTCCTATCTCTCGATATTCACCGTTTGTTTTATGTTCTCATGCGCATGGAAGCTCTCGGCCTCGACGTCGGAACTCTTGACGTTCAGGTAGACAATCCATCTCGTCCAATGAGCTACATCAACATCTTCACCAATTCCGATAAATCGGATACGCTATCCCTGGCCTCATTTCGCTCATCACTATCTGCGGTCTCTAATTTATCCCTCGGTAGCGGATGGTGGGGTCGGCCGGAGCCACCAAGTGTCGACTCAGAGCTCAAGTATATCTACAGCAGCTTTACGAAGGTCCCAGCGCTGTCTGTGAATGCTCCAGGACGTAAAGTCATTGCAGAACTGTCTAACGATTCATCGAATCAGAACGCACTGCCTCTCGATGCTTTCAAAAACCTTCAGAAGCTGGAATGTACGGATATAGATCCTCGGACATTGTTAGGATGGGACAAACTTGCAGAGAGCCTTGTAAGTCTCAAGATAAAGAAAAGTGGGCTAGAGGATATGTCAGATATATTTGTTGGGGCGGTGATTGATGATCAGGCACGAAGGGAAGGTAGTGCCAGCCGCAAACGACACAGGCGGATACCTCATGGATTGGCGAGTGATCCGTCCTTTTTCAGCACGCGCCTTCCAGAGTCCGTTCCCGAAGATGCCGATGCTGAGGAGAGTGCAGGGATTGATGAGAGTAGCGAGTCCAAAGCACACGGATCATCTTCGCCTGTGCCTCCACTCGAGCTGCCATCCAGTAAATGGGCACTTCTGAGATCCCTATCGCTCTCCGACAATTCCCTCACATTTTTTCCTTCGGGTGCATTACCATATCTAACCAATCTATCGTACCTAGATCTATCATCGAACCTTCTCGTCTCTGTACCACCCGGGCTGGGGGCGCTCTACAATCTTGTTTCTTTAAACCTTGCCGACAACATGATTGATTCCGTTCTCGGGATTTACCTGAATCTTGGTCAGGTGTTGACTCTGAACATAGCGCACAATCGCCTGGAGTCCATTTGTGGTTTAGAACGGCTGGCTGCTCTCGAGCGTATTGATCTGCGTGGTAATTTCATCGAAGAAAGTGCTGAGATAGGGAGGCTGGCTGTTCTTCCAAATATTTCTGAAATCTGGGTGGAAGGAAATCCATTAGTTGAGATTGAAGAAAACTATAGGGTTACATGCTTCGATTACTTTTGGAAGGAGAAGAAGAGCGTCAAGCTCGACGGAACTTCACCTGGATACTACGAACGACGAAATCTGACTGTATTACCTCCAGAGCAGATGACGTCTTCTCGAGTTCCAACGGTACCTTCACCTCCTGTTGTAGCTGTCGGCCACAAACATACACATCACCAGACCACGCCTCAGCAAACCTCAGTTCCTGATGTTAAGTATCCGACTCCTCCCTCATCTAATGCATCTCCTTCAATTGGCGCTGTTGTAGTAGCCAGTAAATTCCGTCAGAAGAAGCCGAAACGTATCGTTGAGCTGGACATGGAGTCCAGCAATGCTTCTTCCTCTATAGCGAGTGCCAGCCACTCTAGGAATCGGTCAACAACATCTACCATACCGAAACCAAAGGTCAAGGTTAAAACCAAAAAATCGATTGATCCCAAGGAGCCACCTCCAGCAGGAGGAGGGGAACAGATTGACCCTCTGTATGTCAATAACGAGACTTCTTCTCCGACTCAACTCTTTATGGAGGAGACAACACCGATCGAACGGGTACCAGCCTCAAGCACTGTTACAGACCCTCAGTCGAACAAAAAGATCACGCGCGGCACACGTCATGGGCGGTATCATACCGACTTCATTCCCCCATCAACAGGTTCTGATATTCCAGATTCGCCCACTTCACCAGCGAAATCTCGTTCCCTGAAAGACAGTTCGAGTACTTTCCTTGCTCCCACCTCTTCAATGTCAGTACAAAAGACAGCTGGTTCCACTACCCTCTCGTCTAGGTCCGCCGCACGTAAAGCCCGAGTCAACACATCAGACTTTGATCAACCAGTCAATACTGAAGGAGAAGACGGGGGAGACGGTGGAGAAGATAACAGGGATTCGTTCAGGCGGCGAATAGAGGCCCTGAAGAAGGACATGGGAGACAGTTGGCTGAAGGTCTATAGTCAAAGCCAGATCAAGGCTTCCAACTCATGACGTGTTTAAAATTGTGATGCATTTCGTTCGGGTTCGTGTTGATAGTTTTGCTATATGTATACCCAATGTCTCAATATATACAGTATGCTAATTTAAACGGAAATCATTAATTGACCAAAATTCCGTGGTATCCGCTACTTTACACTGACCACGCCAATTCCATTTTTTCCTGATGTCCCAAACCAACTCGACGACCTTCTGCGAAAACAACCCGACACATATTGACTATTCTGTTGTCTAGTCGCTTCAGGGTGGATGAGTTCCACGCATTCTTGCGGAGCAAGTCGAGCATTGTTAGAGAGAAAATCTTCGACGATGTTGGCCTAGTGGGACAAGAAATCGCCCGCGACGAGATAGCACGTGTCTCTGCAAATGAGGTATATGCAACGAGACTTCCTATATCCTGCACTGTACTAAAGTTGATGTGGTTTTGTGGCTGACTCAGGGTTTTCGCTCATCGAAGGAGCTTCTGTGCTGAATCTTTGCCGAAGAGTAGGGACATAATTGAGTATGGAATAACATCGTACAAACTCGCTTAGATTTCGTCCTGGGGCCCGGCTACATTGTCTGTGGCTAAGGTCAAGGTTGTCAATAATTCAGCCAACTCCAATTAAGTAGTCGATAGAGAGTATGTATATCGCCAAGATTCATTAATCATTCTTGACATTAGTAGCGTAGAAGATCAGTGTGGCGTCAATACAAACTTGCGATTTAGTGTAGAATTGACTCACTCACACGCTCCAACCATAAGTATTCTTTGGGACATATTGATGGTATGTGAACATATGTATCGATGTTGGCGTATTTGTTTTTACCCAAGAAGTCAAAAGTCCCTGTCCATTTAAAGGGGGCAGCCGATGACTGAAATTTAACACACTCTATTAGTTATTGATTCCGTCAGCGAGTATACTGCGGCACAGGCTTTACCATTAGAAATTGTCGAGAGTCCGGATTGTGAACCCAACGTGGGCATTCCAGATTCCAACGCGACGCGTTTGTATGGACATGTTTGAAATAGACTTCGCTTCTGAAAGAGAAATCAATCACATGTCTGTGGATTGTCACAAATATAGGACCCTTCATACAGTAATTGTGCATATATGTATCTATAGATACAACGATTGCTTACTTCTCGTAGTAAAAGTGTAATGAACTCGCAATTGAAACACCTTGACAGCGGAATTCCCACGGGGATACACGTGCGCCCTATAGATACTGAACAAAAGAAAAACTTCCGGCTGAAAACAGAAGAAGATTGAGCTCACTGCTGATTCTCTCGGCCTTTCGTCCCTCAAATGTTATGGTCCGCCTTGCGGGAACATCCACCAGGAATCGCAACCGTCAATTGTCCAATAGATACCGGTTAAAGGTGATTCGTGGCGATGTCGAGGCCGATCCTGTCGATGTCGCTGACGAGGATATGGCTACCGGCCAATATATGAATCTGGTTGCCGGTGTGGATGCAGAGGATGCCAATGTAAGCTTAAGCCCTAAGCCCATAGTTCTCCCCACCGATTCCTCGAGGGCCCGCCTTTTTTGGTGGCTGTGCGACCCGCGGTTTCCTGACCAATATGCTGACCAACCGTTCAGGAACACCATTTACGGGAAGTCCTGCATGCGTCATCGCAGCACGTGTATTTCCATCTTCCGACCCGTGGCGCACAAAGTAGTCAGCCTACGCCACAGACACATTCCTTTATCCCAACTCCGGATTCTACCGGAATTGTTGAACATTACTCTGATCTGTATGCACCCAATCGATGGAAAGATCCTGTTAGCTATCTGTGCACTTCCATATCCCTAGACGACACCTGCACTGGTGCTTTAGCCGGTGATTTCACGTATTATATGGACGAACGCGACAAAGAATGGCTTGATAAAAACAACGAAGCAGCTCGTGGCGAGGGCACTAATGTACCAGTAAATATGTCTCCGTCTGTGACTCGAAGACCACGTAGTCCGGTGACGAAAGGAGATGCTTTAGAGCCTTCACTGACCCTCACGATCTCAGACGATGAATTTGAACTGGTGATGGGTCTTTTGGAAAAATTGGCACATAAGAAAACCGAGTATATGCATCATGTGTGTAACCAATCCATTTTCCATGCGGTCAGCTTATGATATATTCCAGGGGCTTAAGAATGGCATGACCTTTCCCGCTTTCTCTGAATATCAAGACACATTTTCATCCTTTCTTTCTCCCGCAAGCTTTGCTGCATACTCAGTTCCTCAGTGGATTCCTGCCCCTTCTCGTCTTGTCTCTATTGCAGGAATTATATACCATTATTGGAAAGAGCGACGCATCAAACGTGGGGGTCATCGGATAATACCTATTCTTAATGTAGGTTCTGACGTCACTGCGATATCAGGTCGTTCTGATCCCAGTATAGCTTGACGACCCTGATACACTTAACGAATCATACGCTTGTTTTCGGAGGCGGGAAACCAAAACCCTTCGGAAGACACGCGCCTCTCAAGTAACGTCTTCGGATAGACTCATTCGATTGCAGACTGAGCTGTTGTATCCTCTTGAGCTTGGTAAGCAGCTCCTTCAGCGCGAACAGCTCAAGAGGGAACGTGCATTGCATTCTCAACAAATTTGGAACAAACGGATTTTACTTGCCGACTTCAGGCGGAAATTCCCGGGTTGGGGCGACAAAGAGGACGAAGACTTGCTCACAGACAAGGACAGACCTAGGAGGGTAGAATCATTGCAAGTCTTTCTCACTTCAATCTATACGCCCACTTCTTATTCAGTTTACACAGTCGGCCTCCCAAGATTAAAACAGAGGTACTGGATGTACACATCCGCCCAGAGCATATTGCGATCCGTCCCACGGAGCGTGTTGCACGCATCAACCATGCTATTGAAACAGTATCGAAGCGTCAGAAGGAAGAAGGTCGTCAATGGGAGGATGAAGTTAACGTGAGTAAATTCAGAAAAAATGTCTGTACCTACCCCACGGTTGCATTGACATGACCAATCAGGATCCTTATCAAGTTCAGCTTGTCCCATATTCAACACGATGCTTCAAGTACATACCACTTCCGCTAGCATCATCCTCCGATACACCGAAAGCGGCTAGGGTTTATCGAGCGCTTCGTACACGCATCGGTCGCGGTGGGAGATTTCTTTTTGACAGGCGGAATCATGTTGCACGGTATATTTCGACAATTAAGCGACCGTTCCTGGCTGAGGCTGAAGAGGTTGAGGATGCTGAAGATGACGAGCAGCTCAAGCGAATGCAAGAAAGATGGCGGTTCGATGCTGACGATGTTCCAACTATGAGTCCCTCAAGTCCCGATGAGATGGGCAGAGTTCTCTTAGACGATTATTCCCCTCGGTCTGTTATCTATTCTGTCTATGTTCTCGGGCAATTTCTCACAGAATCGTAGTTTTCTCCGCCACTCAATGACTTTCTTCCCGGAATCTGATCAACAGAGCCTCACGAATGACCCTGCGATACCAGTCATCAATAATGGGGAAAAGTATTTAGAAATGCCTCACAGGCTCGCTTTACCATTGATTCATCGTCTTCCACCTGGAGGTCCTAGATTGAGAGCACCGCAGCGTCAATTGCCAACATCAATCATTTCTGCCCAACACCTCAAGACGATGGCTCCTCCCTTAACACATCAGATGCGTATATCACCGAACTGTGGCATGCGACCCAGCCCAGTCGTCTCGTCTCCCATATCTGGTCCTCCACCTCAATCCAACTCTACTACTGCTCTCGTGTGCCATTCTCCCTCAAACAAAGGCATCCGTCGTGTTGCCGTTAATTTACCTCACACTGAGCCCTCCAGCGAAGAGGTCGCCGGGAGACAAACAGCTTTAAATGATAGTAAGTGCATATTGCAAACGCTGAAGCATGATGCTGACCCTCAGCAAGACATCAAAGAACATGATTGTGTTGTAATCCCTGTGAGGCGTCAAAGTTTGACCGCCAACAACTCGCCGATCAGCCCCGCTATTTCCCAATTTTCTGCTGAACATAGTGATAATCTCGTTCAGCCTTGGATGCAAGGGAATCACGGATTAACAACGCGGCAGATGTTCGATCTCAAAGCGGAATTCTCTAGTATTCAGGCCAAGGCTAACCAGGAGACAAATGCCGCCGTCCAAGCTTTACCTTCGTATCTCCAGTCGGGCTCTGCTAACTTCGCCCTTCAACAGCGTCTAGTGGCGTTTGCAGGCTCAAATACCAACCTCAAACTTCCTGCTACGCGACAGATGCAGTGTGCCAGCGGTGCACTCCCTTCATCCAAAGGCCTGTTGTCTGCTGGTATCGGTCTTGAGAGTCTGATCCCGGGAACAATATCTCCGTCGGCTGTCCAAGCCGTCTCTGTACCTGTCTCATCACCAAAAGAGATGCGACAAATCCTGCACATTGTGCCCAATGGGCAACTGTCGCTTCCAACTCAACCACGATAGTTTACCGATTCCAGCCTCATTCGTTCATTCCCAGTACCCTCCTTGCGTTACCCTTACTTCGACTTTGTTGCGACCGTCGCCTCAACTCTGAGCAGTAGCCTTTCCGATTTTTTAGGGTGGCTATGAGCTAGACTTTTTCTGATACCCCTTTCTCCGAGTTTACCTTTTCACCCGCTTTTCCCTTGATACCTCCATTTCATAGTTATTGTCAATGTATCATTATTGATTAAACCTGTAACGAGTCCAAATCAACGTAGTATCTCTCTATCGATGTTTCAGACATTGATACATATGGAACACCATGTTGTGCGTCAAGAAGACATGTCACAAAAGAATTTTGATGTCCAATCCTCTGATGCAGATTGCAGGACGTCAACATTGTTGAAAGCTGTACCACCCGCCCATCAGTAACCGCCCTTCACACATACAAAAAAGAGAAACACCGATATTTTACCGATGGTGCTCAATGTGAAAGGACAAAAGCAAGCATTGGCTATTAGCTAACACTTGACACAACATTGGGGATTACTAACAAAACGACTGGGGTTGTCAAACATAATATATAGATAGTAAAAATATCGAGTTCTCATCGGATGTGAGGCCGCTGAATCGTCACGTTGATCCATACGCCACCTATACATACCGGCAGGGAGGTGCAAGGGACCTCTGCAGGACGAGAAAGCCACGTGGAATCGTTGCAAGATTCAAGAAGGGCGTCAGATCCATGTCAAGAACTTTTTTCTTCCTTTCCAACGGTCAAGCAAGGGGCTCGTGAGTCAGATATCAATAGATGTACAGCAGGGTATAGATACCAAGTGGAAAGACAAGGTCACCGAATAATCCTCTCCGATCGTGCCGACTACATAATTTCGTCAATTGTCATATCACCTGGGATGCTCTCTAGGCCATGTACGCGCTGCGCCGAACACTTTACAGACGAGTCGGGTTTGGATGTCGAACCAGCTAGGCTGACACCACCGCTGGCATTAAGGCTCTGCGTGAGGTTTACCAGAGGCATACGCGTTACGCGTGTCAATGCCGTGCGCGGCTTATTTTCTCCAGGAACCATGACGGATTTATACATATCAAGCTCGTGTTGGAGGTCGTCGTTGATCGCCGCAGCAGCCTCTTTTTCTCGGCCGAGCATGACGAGTTTCTATTTTCACATCCACCAATTCAGCGCCCAGAGAGGGGTGAAAGAAAGGGTACAAACATGTTTCGTCTCAGCTAGCTCCCTTCGTATTCGATCAACGTACATGATGCGCTGTGCGGGATTGTTGTGGCCGAGTATTTCGGCGTTGAACTTGCTGAGTCTCTGAGCCTCTTCCTCGGCTAGTTGGTTCCTCGCCACGAGTGAACCTATCTCATCTGACAGAGAACAATAAGCCTCCTGGTACCTCTCTGCATCTGTCAGTTCGGCGGTCAACCTGAGATTACACGAATCAGTTATCCAACCTACACATCAAAGAACGAAGTGACTGACTTATCAACCTCAGCCCGCAGGGCATCCTCTGCCGTCCTCATTTTCTGCATGGTTTCTGTGAGTCGGCGAACAGCATCGCGCTCCTTCTTCAAGGCAGCTTCTTTGTGTGCAGTAGCCTCTGCCAACTTCTGTTCTGCCTCCGTTGCTCGGCGTGTCAGGGAGTCCGAAGACGACCGCAGTGATTCCGCGAGGTCGGTAGCAGCCTTCAGTTCTACATGAATCACGTTTTTCTCTTCTTCGGCGCGTTCCAACCGCGCCGCAATCGCTTCGTGCGAGGCAAGTGCGCTTGTTAGAGAGGTCGAGTGCAGTTCAGAGAGCCGTTGTTCGCAATTGAGTTGTCCCTTGAGAACAGCATATTCAAGGAGAAGTTGTTCACTGGACACTCGACAAAATTCAGAGAATGTATCAGCCAGCGCTTTATCTATTGTATGAACGTCTTGGAACGATGCAGCATGCTCTCGTTCCAAAGAGCTCAAGAGATCGGAGATTGAGTCATCACGCTGGTTAGGCACGAGTAGCGTACTATCCAGCAACATGTCCTGGTAGGAGGCAATTTCACGATCAGCCTGCTCAAGTTGCTCAGACAAGAAAATCTTCTGATCATTAATTTGTCTGATCAATGCTGCCAACTCGTCCACCTGCGCTACGGAATTAGCCAGTTTGCGTTCCAGACGTGACACTTGAATTGCCAGGGCAGCGTTTTCTTGACGTAGACGAGTATAGGATAGGAGAGAGACGGTACCACAAGCGAGACGACCGTACTCTT
The DNA here is from genome assembly GCA_017657275.1 of Termitomyces sp. T108. NCBI lineage: Eukaryota > Fungi > Basidiomycota > Agaricomycetes > Agaricales > Lyophyllaceae > Termitomyces > Termitomyces sp. T108. The sequence goes on from JAGGAU010008275.1 coordinate 79,001, forward strand.
CGGCGACTTGGCCCACGAGGTTTCGATAGTGCTCCAGCTGGGCCAGAAGATCCTCTTCTCGATTGGAGCTTGCCTCACGGAGTGACGCAAGTGCTTCTTGTGCTCGTTTAACCTCTGCTTGCGACGTGGAGACCACACCTTCAAGCTTTTGCGCAGCAACTCGGGCAGCCTGAAATTCTTGATTGGTGCGTCCGTTGATCTCCTGCAGTTTGCTTTCTGCAGCCTCTTTGCGCATTTTTTCGCTATCCAGTGCCTTTTCTAGCTCTGTTATGCGCCGGTCCTTCTCACGCAGCTCCTCCCTCTTTTTGATCTCTAAAGACTGTAGGGATTTTTTGGCTTCGCTCGCTTCTCCGTGTTTTGTTGTAAGCTGGTTCTTCTCGTGTTCAGACAGTCGGAGCTTGACGCGGAGATCTCTGATTTCGGTTTGGTCTGATGCATTCGTCTTCTTGAGGTCCTGGATTCGGGACTCGAGAAGGTCAATCTGTTTCTTCTGTTTCTCTCCGCGGTCTGTTTGATCAGAGACTAGCTTCTGACAACGGGCAAGCTCAGATTTAAGGCGGTCTACTTCTGCTTGATGCTAGTCGGACGTCAGTCGCCATGCCCAACAACGATGGGATGAGCTGACCGCTTTCTTGCCGTCAGTATGCACTCTCTCCAGGTCATCCACCTTTCGCTGGAGTAGGGCATAGCGATCTCCAAGTGTTTGAGAATGGACGCGTTTCACTTCGTTTGTACCGGGCTTGACTGTCTTTTTGGATCCGTGTGCTGGTTCTGCAGGATGTTCAAGTCGTGCAACGAGAGTGACTGTGTACAGTCTCACCAGACGCATCGCTGTCCTTGTCTTTGACGAATCGTTCCGTTTTATCGAGGAATGCGCCGCGTTTGTAGTCGTCCAACTGCGCATCTGCCACGACATTGTACGAGTTTGGGCCTGGGACGTCGGACACTGGGAGAGACGTGAGATGGCTTGGGAACGCTGTGTCTGACGCGTACTTTTCTGCGGTTCGAACCGGGGTCCTTTGGAAAACATGACGGGGGACAAGAACAAACAGAGACGCGACGTGAGGCTGCACGTGATGGCAGCGTATTTGTGCATGCTTGGCTGTGGCGTCGGGCGTGGGAAGAGCAGACATGGACACATGGATCGGTTGAGGTTGTGAGCAGAATTTCTGACTTTTGGCCTGCTTTGCTTTGTCACATTCTTTTGTTCGCCATGGCCGTGCCTTCTGCTTCCGCGCCGGACGGTCTCGCCGCTGTTTCCCAGAAAATCTCCTCGTCGTCGTCTGGCCCAGCGTCTGCGGCGGTCGAGTCCTCAAGTGACGATGCACAGGCTCTCTCCCCCGACGGCCCCGCAGTGCAGCAGAACCCCGCTGTACACGCCACACGCATAGATTTGGACCCAGTTGCCACTGTATCTCCTGCAGAGCCTGCTGTTGGTCAAGCAGAGCCACTCCCCACGCTCACAGGCGGCGACTCTCCTGCCTCAGTTAGCCCAACCCAGAGTCCTCCTTTGCAAGGGACACGTGAAAGTATCTCCCAAACGGATAAAGACGGTGATAAGCCGGCACCTTCGTCATCTCCTTCTGCCCCCTCACCGGCTCCTTCGCGATCTAGTGCTAAAAAAACATCGTCTTCCAAGGCTAACGGGAACGGAAACAGCACCCTCAAGTCTTCTCCCTCACGGATACATAAGCCATCTTTCTTTGTCAGACTTCTCCGCACCTTGGTTCCTTGCGTTTCCTCGCCTACCAACACTCACGCCATCGAAATCAACGACACTGTCTCCCCATCTGCTTCCAAAGAAAAGCAGCCTTTGAACTCTTTTGAACACGTTGCACCAACTTCGGCACAGTCCGCCACAGAGCTGGCGAAAGACTCGGCGCCTCTCGTCCCTCCTGTCATTGTGGAATCTCCGACCCTGACCCCGGTAGAACCTGCAAGTTCCCCTCCCGAAGTCTCGTCACACGAGGCCGAAGTGCCCATCCAACCGACACCACCGTCCCCGCCACATATCCTTCCCTTGGACGAGACCGAGGGGGTAACGTCTGGTGCTGTCCAAGCCCCTGGGTCAACAGGTGGCCCTACCAAGCCGGAAAACAAACGGCATTCCGGGGAATCGACCCCTCCTAGTAATGCCAGTGAAGATGATTCCGAAGGGACAAGTTTCACGGAAGAAGAGGACATTGACGGCCTCGACGAGATGGAAGACGATGAGGATAGACTCATCTTGAATGGCGGCGCGGGCATCCCTGTCGGACCGGTGAACCCCAAAGCTTATCTCGACATGGTTTCGTCCCGACTAACAATTGTATAGGACGGGAGACCGAATCCGTTGCTTCCTCCAATCGCCCCTCATCAGGCTGGGAGAAAATGCCTAATTCTCGACCTAGACGAGACTTTAGTACACAGTAGTTTTAAGGTGAGATCATCAGAAATAACTTTTCCAAGTCTTACCAACACGATATGGCAGTCTATTCAACAAGCTGATTATGTTGTGCCCGTCGAAATTGAATATCACCTCCACAACGTATACGTAATAAAACGTCCGGGTGTCGATAAGTTTCTCAAGAAAATGGGAGAAATTTATGAGATTGTTGTATTTACTGCAAGCTTAAGCAAAGTATGTCAAATGCCGGAACAGTGGTTTCTAGAAGCAGTCGTCTGATTCGTCTTTCTTAGTATGCAGATCCGGTGCTCGACAAGTTGGATATCCATCAGGTGGTATCACATCGACTGTTCCGAGAAAGCTGTTATAATCATAGAGGAAATTATGTCAAGGTATGGTTTTGTTTTACCCAACCCGCCTTGTATGGTAAATCTGATATCACGAACAGGATCTCTCACAACTTGGACGACCGATTGCAGACACGATCATTCTCGACAACTCCCCCGCATCGTATATTTTCCATCCGAACAATGCAGTGCCTGTATCGTCTTGGTTTAATGACCCGCATGACACGGAGCTTACAGACCTTATTCCCTTCTTGACTGATCTGGCGACTACGGAGGATGTGAGAGGGGTTCTTGATGGCGCACGGTGAAGCAAAAGGGAGGATGCGCACATGTCTTGATTATATCCTGGGTCATCTGATATCTGTCCGATTCATTGTCATACCCCCTGCTGCATCTCGCTTCGGTCGTACCACGCTACGACTCCATACGTAGTGCATTCATTCCTTCCTCACCGCATCTCGTCGTTTTTCCTTTATTGGCTGTCGTGCTCGCCGTTTCCTTTGGTATATATAACCGTTCAAGCCCATGATATACCCTGCAAATCACTCGGTATCAACCTTTCAAGATCACCATCTTTCGTCGCCATGTCAAGTTGACGTCAGCCATGACATCCTTTATATCCCCCTCGTTTGGAAAACTTTATCCTGCCTTCTCGCTGTGCTATCTTGGACGCCTTCGTTTCTGTGTACTTATTTCCCTTATCTCATGCCGAGACCTCACGTCCCCCCTTCTCCGTGCATTTCATGTGCTTCACGTACTATTACCATTAATCCACTTTTTCCCCTCCCGTGTTATCGTTTCACACGAGCTTTTTTTATATACGGATGCGTTACGACCACGAAGATACTGATATACGAGATAATTTCATCTAGATGTCAAATCATGTCTGACTGTTTTTTTTCGAGTGAGGATCACAAGACATGAAGTTGTGTGCTTTCCTGGGATAAATTTAGAGTGAAGTACCAAGTGGTCCTGCGGAGGCAGCGTGGAGGTGGCTCCAGCCTGAGGTACAATCATACGCGGCACGTCAGGGAGCCCCGGGTCTCCACGTATATACATACGCCGGTTGAAATTGAGGAGGAGCACTCAAATGTTCAACGTGTAGCATTCGACGCCTTCTTCCCTCTCATTTGGCCGAGACAACGTTTTCCCTAACCTTAACACCTCGGTAAGAAGCTACTTACTGTTCATTATTGAGGCCACAAGGACCTTGCGCGATGGATCAAGGATGATCACGAAGGGAATTCTTCCCTATTTAAACAATACTTTGTTACACACAATTCTGAACCTCGATTAGCCGGACTCTCTCAAGACACCCACACCTCTCGTTGTTCTATAAATCGAAGACTCATCAAAAATCACACACCCCGCCACGCTCTCTCGTTTAAACTGTCCCCACCATCCCCAAAAACCTTATTTCTGCCTTGCGGCACTGCGACCGCTTCCACTTCCACTCGCGGGACCCGGCTCTTCGTCGTCCCACGGGCTGAAGTTCGTCGCCTTGTGAGGCAAGGACTGGAGCCATGCTGGCAGAACCTTGGCGAGCGTGTGTTGGGGGATGGCAGCGGGGAGCGCATGGACATGCGAGGGGGACGACGGTATGCTCCCGACGTCGCTGAGGCTCGGCAGGCGCTCGAAGCTCGTGTTGCTCGACCCACACAGCGCACGCTGGAGAGCCTCCCGCTCCGCGGGCGACGGCGCGAATGCACGAGTGAAGCAACTCGGAGAAGGGGTAGGTATCGTCGAGCTCATGCCTGTCGGATTGAGTGCATCAAACGAGTGGCTTGGAGGCGAGATGCTAAATGCAGAACTGGGCGCAAAGCTTTGAGGGAACGACGACTTCTTCGTGATGCTGAAAACCTTGGCATCCGGGTTGAGGCCTTTCTTTGATTTCTCTTTCGAGGTGAACCATCGGCGTGGGCCTGCCTTCTCGACTACCCGAGGACCATCTTGACCATGATGCGGATCCGAGCTGGCACGATGTAACAATGAGGCACGCTGAGAGTCCGCGAGGTTTTCAGGCAAGAAACTCAGATACGATTGCTGATCCCCACTCTGGTCGCTTTCGTCCGACATTGCATGGACATTGAACGGGTCGCACTTGACGCTACGAGGAGAAACCGAAGATGACGTTAAACTGAGAGACAACTCTTGGCTATCACTCGACTGTGATGGGAAATGCTGGTTGTATGTGTTGCGCCATTCACCCCGGTCCATAAAATCATCACTGTCGGATTGGAAGGACCGTGGCAGACCGCTACTTTCGATAGACGAGATAAGACCGGACGGAATCAAAGCTTGACTGGTGGGCGAGACAACTCCTGGAATACCGTTAGATTGCAAGCCATCCAAGTCATTGAAGGGAGAAAATGTAGAATGATATGAGATTTTCTGATGAGTCGCGGAGAACAAAGTCTCGTCATAAGCTGGATACGCATTCGTGGGGGACGAATCAAATGGGTTCTGCAAGTGTTGAAGTTGAGTATCGACGGTAATCGAAGATCGTCGGCCCAGACTGTTTTCAGCGTCGAACGTGGCGGGAGACACATGGCTTTCATGGGTCGAATGGCCCCCATGAATAGAATCAGCCGCGGGATCCTCAGAATGCATCCAAAGAGCTTCTTTCGCCCGGTTTGTTTCAATCACCCGAGCCTGGTTACGTTCCTTTATAGACGCCAACTTCTGCTTATGTTCAGCCAGCTTCTCCTCCAGCTCTCGAGCACGTTGGCCAAGTGCAGCGACGACATCCTCCGCCACTTTAATCTCATGCCTCTTGTGTTCCAAAGCCTCCTTGATTTCCTTCTCCACATCCGAAACAGTCTCTCGTTGAACCAGCGCTTCATCCTCAGCCAGACGAGTCTGCAATCCAGCAATCTCCTTATCGAGGTACTCCAGACGCTGAGTCGCACTATCACGGGCAGATTGCGCGGCCTTCATCTTCTTCTCAGCGTCTCTCTTCAACGCCTCCGTAGTACGCCTCGAATCATCCAGAAACTTAGTCCGCGATTTCGTCTCCAGCTTCGCAGCGTCCTCCTGACGTTTGCGCTCGCGGAACGAATCCAACTCCCTCTGGAGAGCTCCATGGGATTGCGCAGCGCAGGACTGGCAGTCGTTGAGCTGAGCACGCAAATCTCGGACGGCGGTCTTGGAGTGTGTGATTTGGCGAACGACTTCTGCGATGCGCGGCGACTGATCAAAGAGGGTTGACGGGGATCGGGACTGCAAGGGCGAACCCAGGTGGGCTTGATCAGAGGGGACACAGGTATGGACCGGGATAATGGGCTGTGGTGGGTTCGACGGGCGGTCCGATGTCGATGACGGCAGACGGGCCGTGTGCAGAGGCAACGAGGCGGACTTGGGAAGCGGTGGTGGAGTGGAGCTCCGAGCCTGAATCATTGCGGGTTTCTGAGAAGAAGACTTTTCACGACTTCGCAATTTCGGGGGGGAGCCTCGAGATAACAAGTGCGCCGGGAGGTTCTTGGTCGAGAACGGCAGTCCTGAGAAAACATGTGTTCGCTGTCGGCCACGGATATTAGGCAAACTCACCATTGTACTCGTTGTGTCTATCCAGATTTTTCATACTCAGAATCCCAGAGCTCCAGCTCTCCTCGTCCTTGGTTCTCGCGATGACATCGTGGTACCAGGCTTCGATAACCCCACCACGCCACCAGCGACCGAAAGCACCGATATACCAAGAATCGGACAAGATCGAAGTCTCTCGTTCCGTGTTGCAGTTCGATCGCGCAAGAGGTACCATGGCAGCGACAGTGAACACGCCAAAACTATGAAAAACGTGTTTCGGCGTTTTCAACGAAATAGACGCCTTGTTCGCAAAGTGGAACGTGGATGCATTTTCGCAGGTGTGAGTGCGTGCGGGTGAAAAAGTAGCCGTCCTATGCGTCGATTGCTTGTGATCATCGTCAGTGTTGTCGTCGAACCGACTTAGGTGGAGACGGAAGGACTGTTCAGTAAGATAAGCGCGGAAAGAGTTTTCCGATGGGTTCGTGAGATAGGCTGTAGCACAAAAGATTGAAAAAAAAAAGTTGATCAGTTCAGAAGGGTGGCGTTGAGGATAGATTAAATTAAATTTTTTTCAAGACGCAAAGCACAGCGGATGCGATGTGTAACAGGGGAACCACACCCACCTAGGACAAATACCACGATGAAGATGACGACTACGCAACACAAGGTCCGGAAATCTGCTTTGCCCAAGATCAAACCAACCAACTCTGAAAACGGATGGCGGAGGGACATGAGGCCCAGGCTACCGACAGAGGCAGTCATCAGGATAAACAACGCGTCCCTCCAGGACTGTTTTGTGAGTCGAGAGGCAGGATCCCAGGCAGAAAGAGAGCTTGCGCGATTGAGGTGGGTCGACAGTGTTGCAAAGGGACAGCCAGTAAGCGTCCCGAAAAATAAACGGGGGTAAAAGACAAAACGGTCAAGGGCAGCTTGGTACAGCGCCGAGCAGGACGGGGTCGCTCGACGAGAGGATAGAAAAAGACGATAGACGCTGCTCTACAAGTCAAGGCAGCACGCCGCTTTTTTCGAAACAGGGCGGAAATTACTCAGACCAACTTTCCCACGATCAATGCAGAACCAATCAGTGACTGTTTTTGATCATCTGCATCGATACCTGTCTACTGTGTGGATTAATCGATTTAGCCATCTGTATCACATCAGGACAATGCCAGTGTTAAAACAGTGTTTCTATTCTGTCTAATGTCCAATCGAGCAACGGTCATCATGATCTAAGCATGGCTTTCATGTTTTGTTATCCGACATGATGAATGGTTTGATGCCGTAATCACATGGGAACCTGTCCTTTTGCGAATACAGACCCTCTTTTCCGGCTGCCTCAGGCAGAATTACCGCTTCTCCAGAAGAAAGAGGTTATTCGGAGCAACCCACGAGGTGGGGGACAGTTTATTGATCCTGCATGGGACCACCCCTCTCGAAAAAGCACATAATTCAATTTCCCGTTTCCGGCATAGCATCCCGGCCGGAACTGTTGCGCATCACGGGATGTGGATCACTTGTAACGCGACCACGCAGCCGACCCACACAAAATGTCAGAATCTATCATCCCATGGATATCTGGCTACTTCACAGCCTCGGGCGAGACCCACGGCGCAGACTTGGCCGCAATACCCCTCTTTCCCGCAAAAAAGAAAGTCCAAATCACCGAGGTACGCACTCCACCGCACATCACAACCCAAACTAACGACGCAATCCCAGTTTCTGACATACGGACGCGACGACGTCGTCTGGGCCCGCGTGTCCGACAAGAACCACACGGTCCCCATCCGATTCAGCCGCGACGCCGTCGAGGCGTACACCAAGTACGTCGATGACTCCCCACCCTACGCACCCAAACCGACGCTGGCACCCCAGGTTCAGCCAGCGGCACATGCTGCAGGACACCAGCGCCATCATCTCCATCTCGCGGTTCAGGCCCTTCTTTGCTCGGATCCCGCAGGGCAAGGGCCGGATGTCCGACGGGAGCTTTCTCGCGCTCGAGTGCGGCTCTGTGGTGCTCGTTGGTGGCAGGGGCGAGCCCGTGTTTGGGCGTCCGGAACCGTTGGAGGCGGTTCCTGACTTGAGGGAATGGTCGGATGGTCTCAAGGAACACGGCGGGGCAGGGTGAGTGTGCCGTAGACTCTTTGCGAGGGTCTAACACGCGCCTAGAAATTGTTTGAAGAACCGCAAGCAAGCTGCACTAGAGAAACCAGAGAATTCAGTGAATCTGGAACCAAAGGAGCCCGTTGAGCCTCTACCTGAAAAAGCGGTTATTCGAGCGACAGCTATTAAACAACACAACTTTCAGGAAACATGGAAGGTACGTCTGCTACCGACGAGTATATAAACTACTTTTGCTATTGCACCAAAAGATTTCTAGAAAGCCGCTTTTCAGACGGCCTCCTGACGATGTCGCTTCCGTCCTTGCTTCAATGAAAGGTGAATGAGCTCGCTATCACGCGTTCCAACTAACCGCTCCTCCAGTGGACGGAGAGAGCGACGCGGAGCAGCACAAAGTCCAGCCGCCTCGCATCAGTGCTCGTAGGTATTTTCAGTCTCAGTAACACTATCGCTCATTGCGCAGTGCCCTCGAGCGCCTCCTCAGCGAGCAGCTCACAAACTCGGAGTGCGACTCCGTTTTCCGAAGCAGAATGGCCCCCGTCTGAAGCACACCGCGACGCCTCGCCATCGGCGAGCCCCGCGTCCGTTCGCCATCCGACGCCAGCTCAGCGACACCCAAAAGAACGAACATCACCGGCGATGCCGAATTCACCGCCTTTTTCCCATCCACCTGCATCTTCCCACGTCACCGTGGTGCACGAAACGATGCTCGTTCCCTCCTCCACAGAGTCCCCGCGGGTCCTCGACGAGGACGACCGCAAGGTCCCCCGTCCAGCGCAACCGTTCAAATCCGAGCGGCTACTGGCCGAGCCCATAATTTTAGCCCCGGACTCTGATCTCTCTCACTCCCAAAGCCAATCTCAGAGCCAATCTCAGACACAGTCGCAGCCGGTGGTGCTATCTCAGCTGTCCCAATTAAGACGCAGTCCCCTTGTGGGCCGAGATTTCCCCACGAGCGAGATCGACGATGATGAATCTCGAGTGGACGATGCGCTGGATTCCGACGATGCGCAGATACGGCAGCGGCTGTCTGCGCCGCGGGAGGTGGAGCACGACGCGCGGGCGTGGGCTGCGCCGAGTTTCCAGGTGGCGCGCAAGAGCCCTGTGCGGCGCAGAGTCAGCCTGGCGCCGGTGGACAAGCGCGGGGGGCGTGGGACGGATGGGGACGGGGGCGAGAACCTGAAAGAGTTTATCAGGGCAAAGCTTGATGGGATTGGGCTTGCGGAGGGAGTCGGGGTGGTGAGCTGGGAGATGCTGTATGGGATCCTGGTTGGGACGGCGCGTGATCGGGAAATGGAGGATGGGTGGTGAATTACTAGAAGTATTACCAGACTGTTATGCTTGGAGTGATATGAATGGGCCTCTGGCAGATGACAAAGACGTTGACAAAGACAGACTCCTTACATAAAGTTGTTCTGCAAGCACTTGGACATCAACCCCCATGATGGGCCCACGTCGCCTGGTCACGCCTCACTCAGAAGAATATTCGATACATATTTACACAGGACTATTTGGTAAAAAAAAATAGGAAAAAAGGTGCGTAGGTAACTAGCTGGGAGCCTTGCTGTCGGCAGCGTCTGCGGCCTCGCTCTTGAGAGAGTCGTTGACGACGGCCTCGAGGCTGCGTGCGGCCTCCTCGAGCTGCTGCTGGGCGGCGGCGCCGGGGTCGTGGGGCTGCGGGGGCATGGCCTGGGCCTGCTGGAGGGCGGCGCGGAGGGCGGCGTTTTCGATGCGGAGCTGGTCGAGGAGGGTGCGGCACTCTTCCCAGCGGCGGTTGGCCTCGTCGGCGGAGGCGAGGGCGGCGTCGAGGAGCTGCGAGCGGGACTCGAGGGCCTTGACGTGTCTGTGGGGGGTGAGCGGGGCGCGCGGGGCAGGGGGACGACGGACTGGTCACGGCGCTCTCTGAAGGCGCGCTGGGCCTTTCTGTTCTGCTCGGCGCGCTTGCTGTTGCTGAGTGCGCGGCCGGCCTGGGCCGCGGCCTGCGGGTCGGGCGGTGGCAGGGGGGCGGGCGCAAAGTCGGGGTAGGGGTAGCCGGGGGGCAGCGGGTGGCCCTGGATGGGGTGGATCATGGGCGGGAGGACGTGGTGCTGCTGTGGCTGTGGCTGTGGCGGGTCGGCGTCGGGCGGCGTCTTGCGTTTGCGCTGGCTGCGCTGCGGGGCGAGCGGGCCGTCGTCGCCGAGCCGCATCGCGCCCAGGCCGTTCGTCGAGTTGCCCTCGCCATTGCCAGAAAACCCCAGCATCGTCGTTGCAGATGACTAACGTGCTGAGTAAGACCCTGTCACACGTCACAGTCACCATGTCCCCTTGTCGTCCCCGGCCCTCGCTCCTTGCCCGCGTCGTCCAGCGCGTCGTCCCCTGTGTCGCCCCGCTCGCCGCCCACCCCGATGTCCTCGACGTCCCCGCCGCGCAGCCCCCAGCCTCTGCGCCACCCACGCCTGCCCCCCTGCTCCCCCCACGACTCCCCGAGCACGTCGGCCGCAAGTGTCTCGTGCTCGACCTCGACGAGACCCTCGTCCACAGCAGCTTCAACGTGCGTCGTCCGCCGTGCCACCGCCCCCCTCTCACCCCCCACAGGCCGTGCACAGCCCAGACTTTGTCGTCCCCGTCGAGATCGAGTACCACTGGCACCACTTTCACGTCCTCAAGCGCCCCGGCGTCGACGAGTTTCTCAGGCGGATGGGCGAGCTCTACGAGGTCGTCGTCTTCACCGCCAGTCTCGCCAAGGTACCTGTCCCCGTCCCGTCCCGTGCTCATGCCCACGTCTTCCCAGTACGCCGACCCCGTCCTCGACCAGCTCGACACCCACCACGCCGTCACACACCGTCTCTTTCGCGAGTCCTGCTGCAACCACCAGGGCAACTACGTCAAGGACCTCTCCCAGCTCGGCCGCCCCATTGCCGACACCATCATCATCGACAACTCGCCCGCGTCCTACGTCTTCCACCCCACCAACGCCGTGCCCGTGTCGTCGTGGTTCAACGACCCGCACGACGTCGAGCTCACTGACCTCGTCCCGTTTCTTGCCGATCTCACCACCGTCCCCGACGTCAGGGGCATCCTCGACGGCCTGTGGCACTAGATATACCATGGATTTATTATTACATTTACCCACTTACTAGTTGTATACCAATGGATTGTAGCACGTGATACAAACAAATCTTTCACCATGGCCACGACATTGCCCGTCCGCTGCTATCTCGTATTGTTCAACGTCGTCTCGTGCCTTGGGTGGGCGCATGTCCTCGTTTCCACGCTCACCGCTGGCGCCACCACCGCCACGTACGCACGCGTGGGCACACCCACTGCCTTTGTGCAGAGCCTCGCCGTGCTCGAGGTGCTGCACGTCCTCTTCGGGTGGGTGCGCAGCCCGCTGCCCACCACCGCCGCACAGGTCGCGAGCCGCCTCTTTCTCGTCTGGGGCATCGTCGAACAGTTTCCTTACGTACGCAGCACGCACCGCGCGCTTCCTCTTCTGACTTTGTTCCACAGGTCCGCACAAACCCAATGTACACGTCCATGGTCCTCTCGTGGTCCATCACCGAGGTCGTCCGCTACTCGTTCTACGCGCTCGCGCTCGCGGGGCACGTGCCCCACGCGCTCCTCTGGCTGCGCTACACGGCGTTCTACGTGCTCTACCTCACCGGCGCGTCCTCCGAGGCGCTGCTCATCTACGCGACGCTCCCGCGCACCGCCGCGCGGCGCGCGTGGGGGCCCACGGACTACGCGCGCGCGGTGCTGTTTGGCATCTGGTGGCCCGGCCTGTACACCCTGTACACGTACATGATCGCGCAGAGGCGGCGGGTGCTCGGCAGGAGCAGAAAAGTAGATTAATTTAGATGTTACACGTGATCTAGTTGAACCTTTCATGGCGTCTGTGACCTCTCTCGCGCGTCGTCTAGACAGAATTGATATTTCGAGTTCGGAACGGCCGCGGGGTCGGCTTGATATTGGGGCGTATGACGGTGGGCTTGATGCCGGTGGTGAAGGCAAGGCAGTGACTGGCGAGGCGGCGGAAACTCTTGCACTCGACTCGAGTGTCTCTGGGTGCGTCGACCTCTGCATTGGCGCGTGTGTGTACCAACGAGCCCGCTGCAGGAAACACCCGACGCGCGAATGGCGCCTGAGCGACTTTGACCTGGGGCGCCCGCTGGGCAAGGGCAAATTCGGGCGCGTGTACATGGTGCGGACCAAATCCGCGCCGCAGTACATCCTCGCGCTCAAGACGCTGGTCAAGTCCGAGATCGCGGCGAACGGCGTGGAGAAGCAGGTCCGGCGGGAGATCGAGATCCAGCAGCACCTGCGGCACCCGAACGTGCTGCGGCTGTACGGGTACTTCCACGACGCGGCGCGGGTGTTCCTCATGCTCGAGTACGCGGGGCGCGGCGAGCTGTACCGCCAGCTGAACAAGGTCGGGCGGTTCTCGGACCGGCGCAGCGCGCGCTATGTGTGCCAGATGGCGGACGCGCTCGGGTACCTCCACGCGAAGCATGTGATCCACCGCGATATCAAGCCCGAGAATCTGCTCCTTGGCCTCGGCGGGGAGCTCAAGATTGCGGATTTTGGGTGGAGCGTGCACGCGCCGGGGTGTCGCCGCACGACGATGTGCGGCACGCCGGATTACCTCCCGCCGGAGATGATCGAGGGCAAGGCGCACGACGAAAAGGTCGACCATTGGGCGCTGGGCGTGTTGACGTATGAGTTCCTCGTTGGCGCTCCGCCGTTCGAGGTCCCGGGCGACTCGGCGAGTGTGTTTTTTTTTCCTTTCGGCGACCCGGGTGTGTGCTGAGCAGCAACCAGGATCGTATCGCCGTATCGTCCGAGTCGACTATCGAGTGCCGGATTTCGTGTCCCTCGAGGCAAAGAACCTCATTTTCAAGGTTGGCAAGAGACGTTTGTTGCTTCGTCTGACTGAAGCCTTCGTCGCAGCTCCTGCAATACGACCCGGCACAGAGACTCGCGCTGGCGGATGTATTGCGACACCCGTGGATTGAAAAGCACAATCCACGGTGACATGTATAATAGATTGTATTTGTAGTCACGTGCCAGACTAATAAAAGTCGACCAGTGCGTCGAGTCCTCTGATGGCCTCGGACCAGCAAGGGGGCACTCTGTACGCCACCAATGCCGGCGCTGCGCCACACGCCGCCAACGCCAGCGCCAGCGCCGAGATGGCCATTGCGTTCGTCGTCGAGTCCTCCCTCACCGTCGCAAGCGACTGGGCCCGCATCATCGCAGACTACGTCTCTCCGATGCTCAGGCGTCTCTACGAGTCCAGTCCCAGCGCCAAGGTGGGTCTTCTCCTTGCCAGCGCCTTCTCAGCATGCTGACGCCCCCCAGCGCCGCCTGGCGTTCATCACCTACGCCACCGCCGACACCGTCCCCTCGCCCCTCCTCTGCAAGCGCTTCTTCTTCGACAGCCAGCCCGTCACGACCGAGATGCGAGAGTCCCCGGCGTCCCTTGGCATCGGCTCCACAAACTCGGGCGGCACGCGCGGCATGGCCGCCCTCGAGGGCCTCGTTGCCGCCATCGAGGTCCGTCTGTCCCGCTCGCTTCTCGCCTCGCCCCGCCTCGCTCACATTGCATGTAGCTCTTCGAGACGTACACGGCCGCCGTCGGACGCGGCCGCGTCGTCCTCCGCCACATCATCCACATCGCCAGCGTCTCCCCCGACTCGTCCGTCCACCCGCGCTTCAACGACTCGCCGAAATTCGACGACATGACCTGGGACTCCATGGCGGACGAAATGAGAAACGTTGCGTTCATTGTTCTTTTCCTTGATGCGCCCCGCCCGTCTCACATGGGGTGTGTTTAGAGGAACATCAATTTCAACACGATCAATCTCATGCCCAACTTGAAGCGGTTCGCTGAACTGCATGCCAAGGCCCGTTCTTTCCTGCACACGCACTAGTGTGTGCTCTATTGATGCATTCTACAGGCCTCGAAAGACGCACTCAAGCCCTTTTTCTCCATCCGCCCACCGCATTCTGTCCTCCTCGCCGGAATCCCTCAGAAAGGTACGCTTCTCTCTACTCTGTCTCTAGCCAACACAAGAACCCCCTCGCCGTCCCAGCGTCTACGAATACCCCCTCGGCGCCCGCAAAGCGGCCGGGCGACGTGCACAGCACTCCCGACCCGAAACGCGCTCGCTTGGCGCCCCCCATGGACGTCTCCCCCCCCAAAGTCCAGACGCCAAACACCCCTTCTAATCAAGCAAAGCCGTCGCCGCTTCTCGCAGCGCAATCGAAAGCCCAACCACGCACCCCGGTCCTCCCCCCGGCCCCTGCCCCTGCTGCAAGCATACCTGCGACGTTCCCGCAAGCCCCCGCCCCCGCCCCCGCCCCGACCATGCCGAATCCCAAAGAGAGCTTCATCACCTTGCTGCGGAGCCTGGAAATCCAAATCGGCGCTCTCCGTATGGCCATTCAAGAAGCGCAGACCGCGGGGAACGCGATGAGGGTGCAGAACCTCACGCAGGAGCTCGGCAAGAAGCAGGTTATGCAGCAGCGCGCCAAGGAGTACTGGATCAAGATGAATTCGCTGAGGAACCCGAACCCGAACCCGAGCCAGAGTCAGAGTCAGAACCCCGGCCAGAGCGCTGGTGCGAATCAGGAGGTGCTCAATATGCAGCCGGCCATTTCTCCACCGGGCCAGTCTCCGATGGACCCGCAGCAGCAGCAGGCGCTCGCGACGATGCTGCACAAACGCACCGCGAGCGGGTCGGGCGCGGCGGGCCCCGGCAATATGCAGCCACAGGGGCTGGTTCCGCCGCAGGCGAACGCGGGTCTCGTCGCGCAGATGCAGCAGATGCAGAAGATGGCGGAACAGCAGCGCGCGCGGTCGATGCAGAAGATGCAGCAGCAGAATGTGCCTGGCGCGTCGACGTCTGCTGCACCCGCGAGCATGCAGCCCGCTGGACCGCCGGCGGCGGGCAAGGGATCGCATTCCCTTTGGCAGGGCTCGTTGGTCTTTTCCGTCACTGACGCGCAGGGTATCAAGAAGGACAACGTCATACGTGTGGTGGGGAAGGTGCAAAGTCCGTCTGAAGACAGGTCTGCCTGGTTGAAAACTGTGTCGGTTTACAAAACTCATCTTTATTATTATTAGTCGGACAGACACGTGGCCAACTACGATGCAGCTCTCGCTCGCGGGTAAACCTGCAGTGCCGACGCCGGATCTGCAGGCGTGGTTACAGAATAATCGTGCTATTCTGTGTCTTTTTCAGCCCCAGACGAACGGGGTCCCGGATCCTGTGGCTAACCAGACGAATTTTAAAGCTCTGGTCGCGTTTTTACATGAACGTAATGGTGTAAGTACCTTGCGCGACATCGACTGCATGCTGATGAGCATTTCCCTTAGTACGCCGTTTCGGCGTGGACACTGCCGTCGGGTGACCAGGGGAACAATATCCTCTTTTTCCCACTCAGAACAGACGGATTGGCCGCTGCTTGTTTCCCGCTAACGGGGCTTCCTGAGTTGCCTACACCGACACGCCGGCCGGGTCAAATGCCGAACCTCCTGAATGTCGATTTTAATAAACCGGAGGCGCGGGCGTGGTTCCAGGCGTTGTCGCAGGAACAGAAGGAGCAGCTGGGGAAAGCGCTCAAGGTCCAGCGGGCGTTGCAGTTGCAGCAACAGAGGATGAACGCTCAGGGTGCGGGTGGTGGTTCGATGAATGCGATTAATCTCCAGCAGCAGCAGGCACAGCAGGCGCAACCACAACAACCGCAGCAGCAGCAGCAGCAACTTCCGGACGCGCCTTTTGGTGGGAACGTCCACCCGCCCAACTATGGTGGCATGGGCATGATGAACGCGATAGGGCTCGGGCTCGGTCAGCAGCCGCAGACGATGATGGGCAGACCCGGCAATAACGCAAGTGGGATGCGGAACGCGATGCCTGCGAACATCAACTACGAGATGATGCAGTCTTTCATGACGAGGAACCCGGATGGCGGAGGAGGAATGGGGCAGTGACGCGATTGATCATTGGACAGGGACTGGAAAGTAACTTATTTTTTTTGCAATTGTATACCTCCATCTTGTAATTTACCATTTGTACAATCATATCTGAATCGACACGTGATGTCTGACGAAGGGATTCCTCCTCCCAGGTTACAGCCTCGACGAACTGAACTGCGATGGATGCCCCGGCTCTCCTCGCTCACATTCTGTCCCAGACGAGACAAAATGTCGAGTTTCTGGTTGCGCAGAAACAGATTTCGCAGGATGTTGCGAGTGAGATCCTCGCGAAGCTACCCAAGCCAGCTGCGGCTTCTTCGGTAGATGCGCTCGTTAAACAGACTCAGAACGTCGCGATTTCTTCTCCCGCGCCTGAATACGGCCCAGGCCATCCCGCGTACCAGCCTCCCTCGGTCACCGTGCCCTCGCCTGCACCCTCCGCATCAGCGCCCACCCTCCCCCCCGGCGTCATATTCCGCGCCAAGGCGCTCTGGAGCTACAACGAACACGGAGAGGTAACATGACCAACTACTTACCCGATCGCTAATAATTAATCACTTACTGATTTTGCCGCTGCAGAACCCCGCCGATCTCTCGTTCCGCGGGGGCGACATCATCGACGTCACAGCCGAGACGAACGCAGATTGGTGGACCGGGCGCCACGGCGGCAGCGGCAGACAGGGCCTCTTCCCCGCCAACTACGTCGAGCGCCTCAAGGGGCCTCCGGCTGCAGCCCCCGCGCACAGCGCTAATCCGCACCCGCCCGCTGCGAGCGCTCCGCCGTACGGCGCGGCGCCGAGCTACTCTTCGTATACCCCGCCGGCGGCACCAGGGGGGTATGCCCCGCCAAATGTGTATCCACCCCCAGGTGGCTATGCGCCACCGGGTGGATACGCGCCGACCAGCGGGTATGCTGGCCCGCCGCCGCCCGGGCAGGCGTATAGCCCCTATGCCTCGCAGCCGGGCTATGCGCCGGATGGGAAGGACGGTAAGGATGATAAGAAGAAGCACAAGATGGGTGGGTTGGGCGAAACCGTATGTTGTTCTTTTTCCTTTGTGTGTTTGTGTTACGACTCATCTCTGCAAGTTCGCAACTGCGGCGGTTGGAGGTGTTGGGTTTGGAGCTGGT
The DNA here is from genome assembly GCA_017657275.1 of Termitomyces sp. T108. Taxonomy (NCBI): domain Eukaryota; kingdom Fungi; phylum Basidiomycota; class Agaricomycetes; order Agaricales; family Lyophyllaceae; genus Termitomyces; species Termitomyces sp. T108. The sequence goes on from JAGGAU010008275.1 coordinate 96,460, forward strand.
GAGTTTGGATTCGCCTTGGATGTGTTGTGCTGGTCGTTGACGTGCCAATACAGGCTCTGCTATCGGAAGTGGAATCATCGACTCGATATTCTGACCTGAGAACGATTGTATCTTATTCGGTTGCGTCATTTCAGCTACCATCTTATTATTCCTATATCTTGTTTTTGAGACTCCTGACCTTTGCCGTTGCTTTACCTTTCTGTCTAGAACTTTTTGAATACCATTCATACCTTCAAATGATAAGAGTGGTCGCCGCAACCTGAAGTCTGCGTGATCCGTAGTCACTCAGTCTCTCCAGCGGTCCTAGTTTACGGCCATTTGCAATAACGCTAGACCCCTCTGGAGCTGCAAGTTCGCAACTGCGGCGGTCGGAGGTGTCGGGTTTGGAGCTGGTGAGTTTGGCTTTGCCTAGGACATGTTGTGCTGGTCTTTCTCTGCTATCGAAAGTGGAATCATCGACTCAATATTCTGACCTGTGAACGATTGTATCTTATTCACTTGCGTCATCTCAGCTACCATCTTATTATTCCTATATCTTGTTTTTGAGACTCCTGACCTTTGCCGTTGCTTTACCCTTCTGTCTAGAACTTTTTGAACATCATTCATTCATACCTTCAAATGATAAGAGTCGTCGCCGCAACCTGAAACTTGCGTGATCCGAAGACAACTCAATCTCTCCAGCGGTGCTAGTTTACGGCCAATTGCAATAACGCTAGACCCTCAGGCTGTTGCCTGATATCCGCGATGCCGGGCTTGACGAAGAATATCTACGTCATTACTAATCTCACGTTCCTCACCAAATGCTTCTTCTGTTGTCTGAGTAAATTGTATCAATGCTTCCTGGCAAGTGCAAGTCGTGAGATCAGTTTCTTTAACTCCCTCGATATGTCACATCTCGTTGAGGAAGAACGTAAGTAATATCTGTGCTATACTATGACTCCCCTGTAGTTAGGAGTCCCCTCTTAGTCGGATGTCACAGATATGTCACACCTTAGTAAGATGCTGGTTTCATACTCCGCTGGGACAATATACTATGCTCAACCGTGCAGTCGGCAGGCCC